>JAULLH010152205.1:0-13512 GCA_035668455.1 Sarracenia alabamensis
AACGATCCAGACTCATCACTAACTACCTAATAGTGAGGATTTTGGTATAAACTATCAGTGGGACGACACGCTGACCAAATATGATTGAACTTTCAAGTATATTTGTTTTTGAAAAATCTATCGCATGTCTGTTTATTCGAGCCTGGGAAGTTCTTATTTATAGAAGGAACAAGAAACACACTAGATAGAAATCAATTCAGAATTAAAAGTTCTCAGGGACCGCTCGATCGGGCTCGAGCGAACTCACCACTGCTCAAGCATTGAGCTGCCAGAAGTATTTCATGCTTTAGCCATTTTTTGTATTTTGTCCCTTACTTCAAACTGTTGTACCTTGGGTTTCTTATTATATGTACCTTGCTTATCGAATAATTAAAAGGATAAGCATATAATCCTCAAAACTTATCCAAATTTAAGAAATCTAGACCGGATAAGATTCTTTAGGATATATAGGAAATCTTAATTTATTCCAAACTCATCTCTAACAAATGCGTTAAATTATCAATGAATAAATATAAATAAATTAAAATATAAATAACACTTTGTTACATATTTTTCAAAAACTAAATGATTAAAATAAATGACTAAATCTCCTAACAAATAGTATGTAGCATTTCAAGTGAATATGTACAAGTACTTTTTTATCGATAAAGAAAAATTTTATAGCAACCATTCAACTAAAAACAATTTCAGGCTTACACTTCACAGGATCACAACTAAAATCTAAGCAAGAGATACTGGACAAGAAATCAACCATAGGATGGAAGCACAAAAATACGAAACAAAAATAAACCTAATAATGCCAAACATAGCACCAACTCGCACACCAGCTACAACAACACAAAACACACTCAACACCCTACTGGACATCAAGGATCCTCATCAAAATGCAAGCCTCTAACTAGACACTACAACAAGTTTTAAAAAAGGGCCAGACCCAAACACCGAGACACCCAGTAAAAAAATAGGCAAAAGCAAGCCCAAAAACAACATGCCAACCATACCACTTTGAGAAGCCAAAAGCATAGATTAAAAAAAAAAAAACACCCACTGGACGGATAACACATCCCAAAACTGAGGGTAAGACAAAGCACACCCAGCGTAAAAAGATATCCAAACAAGGCCTGCCAACGCCAGAAAAGTAACCCAAAATCAACCAGAACCAACCAAAACCAGCCAGATTAAGCCTAAAGAGCGGCATAACCATCCAAAAAGCCACACCCCAACCACAAAAAAGAATCCTAGGTAGAACTACAACCCTTAGAATACAAGAGATTAGTCCTCTTCCACCAAACCCATAATAATGCTAAGATTATCCTACTCATTTCCCATAAACTTAAGATCCATCAATTTTCCTGTATCCATGATATGCTCAGCTTGTCGGTGGATAGAGACGATTGAGGCAAGGCAGGAATGGGCTTTAAACCAATTTTTCCCTTCCTTTTGTTTACTCATGCACTTACCCTTAGTCGAGATAACCAAACCTAGCTCATCTATATACATAGTTTTCTTTTTCCTTCCACCTCTACCCAGGTTGTACGTGATCAAATGCTCGAGAAAACCAAGTTCTCTCTCTCTCTCTCTCTCTCTCTCTCTCTCTCTCTCTCTCCCCCCAAACCAAGGACCTCTACATCTGAGACTCCACCAGGCCCATTGTCATGGCCATACTCAGTACAATGCCCCGACGGTGGCACATCGAGATCCCCATATTCCTCTTGCACATGGCCCAAGACCTCCATCCTACATATACCTTTCTTCTTGTAGGATATTAAGTCTACATTTATCCCTTGAAACCGATCTAAATCACCACATATATCTCCCATAAAAGAAGAAGAAGCAGTCTCCTTGATAAAGGAGCATGTGAGGACCCGAATGTTTTTTAATTAATTATTTAATTGGAACTAGAATTTTTGGGAAATATTTCTTTTTTTGTTAACAAAAATACAAATTTTGTTAAAGGATAAGTTGAAGTATGTATGCACATATATATATACATATAAATATTTAGTTTATATATATAAATAAACAAAAAACAAAAAAAACAAAACACACCTCGCGTACACAGCACAGAGGCAACACACGAAAACAGAGAGGGAGAGATCGGGGATGAGGAAGAAGAAAAGGAGAAAGAGAAGAGAAGAAGGAGGCGCCGCCTTCGGCCACCAGCGCGCCACCTCCGGTGAGGCTCAGCACCACCGGTGACGGCGAAAGAGGGGGAGAAAAGGATGACAAACAGAGGAGAAACGGCGGAGCAAGCCGCGCAGCGCCGATGATGATTTTCCTTCGATTTTTGCATCGATTCGACTCTATTTCTTCAGATTGCTTCGTTTAAGGTAATCTTCTAGTCTTGGTGAAAATTTCTAGCAATTTAGGTTGATCTATTGTTGATGTTTCGTGATTGATGGAGACTTAGGGTTCGTCGAATCCGACGGGAGCAATTTGCAGTTTTTTGGATTTTTATCATGCTTTTGGTTATTGAATCATGAAATTGGACATATATCTACGTATCTAAGCTTACTAGAATGATCTTTGTGAGATCAATTTCAGTTTTTGGAAAACTAGGGTTTTTCGGTCGGAATTAGGGCTGATTTGGGGGTTTCGGCCTTCGGGAGCTTATTTAATGAAATTGACTCCAATCTTGTGAAATAGGCATAGAATATAGCCAATGGTTAAAATTGGATAATTTTTAGATAATTAGATTTTATCCCCATTAATTAATTGTAAGTTGCTAACTTGGATTTGGCAGTTAGATGCTATTTTGGAGCTTGTTTGGAGTGGTTGTGGACTCGACTCAACTTCTTGATTTCACTATGGTTACGAGGTAGAATTTATGATATCCCTTGAACCATTGAATGTTTATGTGAGGAATTATGAATTTTATGAAGTTTGGAAGTTGATTTGTATGAGAATTGTATGAGACCGAACCCTAATGATTTATTTTCAATCAAATTGAAGTATAGAAGTTGGGGATTAACCTATGCTTAAAGCTAGGGTTTATATAAATTTGGGGTTTACAACAAATTGATAATTTATTGTCAAATTTATTCATTTTTGTTAAAATTAAGAATCTATGAAAGTTATAGAAGCCCATTGGAATATAACTTAACAATATGAAGTTAATGTTGGAAGGTTACCGGTTTGGCAACTAATGTAGAGGCATCGAGTTAGCCTAGGCTTTCCTTTTTAAGTTCAAGTATGTGATAAGTATAAATTGTATTTGTACTTGAAGTTGAAATTTGTAGTTATAAATTATGCATCGAATTTAACTTGAAGTGCATAAGCGAATGGTTACAAGTGATAAATCGAAATATACGAAGAAATTAATAAAAGTTATGAATTAAAGTTCACCTAGTAGTGTGAACAAATGAATCGAAATTATAAGTTTGAAGTTCTATTTATGGTTCGAATAAATAAAATTGAGGAAGTGGAATTTAAGTTCATTTTGTAACTTATTGTATAAGATTGCATTGAGAAATATAGGACGGCCCATCCTTTAAGCGGGGACGAAGTTTATAGCTCCTAGTGAGCTAGTGGACGGTCCATCCATTAAGCGGGGACGAAGGGAATTGGATAACTAATCCAATCAGTCAGATTGACATTCTTGGATAATTAACCAAGAGTTGGAGTGGTACCTGGTGGATTGAAGTTTTTGGACGATCCATCCATTAAGTGGGGACGACTCCTGGCGAGTCTAATTATGAAGTTTTAAAACTTGTGAATTTATGTTATTCACTTGAAGTTTAACTGTTTTCATGTTGATAACTTGAGTAGATCTAGTATGTTGAAGACGGAAGTGAGATTTTAGGTAGAAAAACTATTGAGGTAGAATGGATATGCATGGTGCGCATTCACAGATAAGCCTGAAGTACATTTTGTATTCTTGTATCAGTACTGCATAACCTGTCAGGTATTATATACATATGTTATGTTTCATCATGTTTCCTATGAGCATTAGCTCATGTTGTTGTTTTATTGTCTTATGAAACAACAACCCGCGTGATTCAGGAAAAGCCATTGCCGAAGAGTAGAAAGGATTCGATGCACTCCACGTCACCGTCGACGCGGAACTCATGGATATATCCTTATGTACCGTATTCATATTTGCATGCATATGTGAGGAACTTGGGTAATTGGTTTCGATAAGTTGGTAAAATACAATATTAGTAATCGGGTCTTAAGTTAATGTTTGAATATTCATGTTTATATCTAGTTTATATCAGGTGAAGATAGTGGATATTAGAATATTGGAAGTAAAAAATATAAATTTGTTGGTTTTGTTTATTTAACGCTTTCTCAAATTTTAATAAACCAGATTTAAAATGAAAGATTTGTTTTTGAAGAAAACTTTGCCCAAATTGGTAAAATTTCAACGAAGATAGAAGAAGAAGTTCTTAATTAATTAAAAGGATATTTTAATTAATTCTACAGAGGTTAGGGTGTGACAGAGCAAGGCTCCCTATCTCGCACACCAACCTCCGATCAACTGGACAAAGGAAAATCACCGGAGGAGGACGATATTGGTCTTCCCACTATCTCCATCATCGAGCTCAAAATGGCATCCTTGCTAACCCGATAGGTGCGACATTTGGGGGCTAAACAGAACCCATGGTATTTGGGAAGTCAAATGCCTCAGATATACAAATAGGATAGGAACATGCCCCAAATCTCAGCTCACACATACTTGATTAACCAGAGCCCTTTGCTCAATTGCTATAAGGACTTGACCATAAGATAGATCTTCACATCCCTTCGTCTGGGAGTCTAGGGCTCCAACTCTTTTAAAAGAATCCCACAATTTCCTAAAAGTTGCTTCAGACCAAGTATGCAAGGGAACGCCTATGATAGCTAAGCAAGTATTCCTCTTTCTCTTAGTTTTGTGATATCTTTATTCATGGATCTCCTAAAATCACATTTCCAGCCAACACCTCCTTTCTTTGCTATAATAAATCTTATTTTCTTCCAAGAAAAATTGAATAAGAACTTTGGAGCCACCTAAGGGCTTGATCCTAATGTCGAACATACCTTCGCCTCTAGTAGCATCATTGATGCTGTGAACGGATCGTTAATCCCGAGCTGTGCCAATAAGACACGAACGAAGCCAAGTCTCATTCATTTCAGTCATTTTGATCTCCATAGACTAGCAAGGCGACCTAGATTTATTGTTCACTCTATGTTTAGGATCATACCTCGCCATATTGACACGCAATCTTTTGTCAAGAAGTCAAGCTCAATAGCTTTGATAGCCCCTTCCTTGACACCAAACTTCACAAACCCGAATCTTGACTTAGAATAGTATTTTTCCTTTGCAAACACATAGGTATCAATGACCTTACCATACCGGGAGAAAGTACCTATGTGCCAGTTTTTGAACATGTTGGCCAATATATGATCCACGAAGATTGTGAATATATCCAGCCCTTTCCCTTCCTTCGCCTTCCTTCCCACATCTTTCTCTCTCTCTCTCTCTCTTTCTCTCACTCTCCCGTAGACCTCGCTGGGATCACCATTTTGCAGCTCCTTCTTTGTAATATTCGCTTTTAAAAGGAAAGCCTAACCACCGCTAATGAGACTAACCACCACTCTTGATTTTAAAATCTCCCTATATACAACACGGAACCCAGAACTACCAACTTTAAACTCGATCACCACAAATCTTAAAATTCATCAAAGACCCCCTTAAAATCACAAATAGAGAAGCTTTGACATACCTCTTTCAAGACTACTAACCTCCTAAACAAATCATACAAAATAGGGACCCCTTCAATCGTCTTCAGCGAAGGGTCGTTCAAAGCGCAAGCGGTGGTGTTCGGCACCTAGGTTTTGAAAACATCAATGTGTAAATCGTTGATCTTTTTCTCGTCGATCAAGGTTTTAGAAAAAGAGGAACTGGTGAAATCAGGTTTTAGATTTTCAAAAACATTAGCCACTGTAGAACTTCCAGATGCAACATCTCCAAGAACATAGCTCCATTGTCGTTGTTCCAATGCCAATATTTCTCAGATCTCATTTGATCTTCTTCTGCTTGAATCAACAAAGATCTGGCACATACCTTTGGCTCGATCCATCTAGATACTGTTCATATTCTCTTCCATCATTAGAAACTCTCTCTCTCTCTCTCTCTCTCTCTCTCTCTCTCTCTCTCTCTCTCTCTCTCTCTCTCCAGAAGCACAGTTGACGGAGTTGCTTACAGTTGTCGTAATCCTTGCCCTTGGTCCAACAGAGACGCGGATGAAGAAGGCGACGGTTATCGGATTCTGGAAGGCGACGGGGAGAAATAAGGTGGTGTTATGTACAAGCACTTACCATTTCAACCTATTATAGGAAAAAATTGAAGGGATAAATATTATATTAATCAAAAATTAAATATATAATAAAATAAAATTAATAATAGAAAATTCCTTGACAAAGATATGAGGAATTTCACTGTCCTTAAGAATAGATTTCTATCCCTCAGAATTCGTGACTCGATATAACAAGTTGTTAGCGTCATATTCTTCAAGATTTAACTGTCGTTATCCCACAAGCATGCACTTCCAAATATAGAGATGTCAAAAACAACTCATTTGGTTGTTCCAATATCAAACCAATAAAAATACAAAGTACAAGTATATACGAAATATTACTTGTAACTCCGATACAAAAAGAAACACACTATAAAGATACAAAAATTATAAAATCTTTTTTTTCCACAATACCATACCGTGTGCCATATATAGGTATAACAATAAAATCTTGAACTTTGCAATGAAGAAGAATTAAAATCCATTTCAACCGTCACACCTACTATGATATAAAAAGAATAAAACATTTGATTAACCATAAGAAACCGAAAACTAATAATACAAAGCAATAAAAATCATTGAATACAAATTACGACAAAGTAAACCCACGGCTCTTTCTTCAATGATTAAAATAAAAAATTATTTATTAAAAAATATTTAAGAACTTAATTGAATATTTATTTTTATTTTGAAATACAAATTTATTTGTAAAATATCAACACCTATATACCAAACAAAGGAGAGAAAAAGACTAAGACAGACAACTTTCCCTTCTTAACACTTCCTATTATGGTTAAAATATACTACTGTTTTTATAACTGGAGTGTCGGGGGCAGTTTATGCGTATTTCGATTAATTCTTAGGGTTCTGAAAAATCAGTAGGACAAATCCGCAGTGGCACAAGGGACGGATTGATCTTGAGGGAACTCAAACTTGAGACCTTAGATTTATCTCTTCAACTTTGAATCATCAGATCAATCGCTTATGTTGTTAAAATACACTATTACTTGTAACTCGTGCTCAAAAATTAAGTGTCGATTCTTTAGTGTTGTCCTCTTATCCTGTCACTTCATTGATGAGTCACAGAGATGTCACTTCATTGATGAGTCACAAAGATGTGCAATGGATAAACAATTTCACCATGAGCATTTAAAAATTCATTTCATTATATTATAAGAAAAGATTATCATGTAAGTAAAGTCAATGATTTGGTTTGTACTAGTGGTACCTATTTTAACCCCTCCGAATAGCCTTGATTATGTACACTTGGATAATGACTTATAAAATTACTCCTAATGACTTTTTCTCAATTTTTAATAAACCACTTATTTTATGCTACAAATTATTTTCATTTCGGCACCGTTTGTTTTGATGAAAAATATTCTTGGATAAAACGTTTTACTTAATTTTCATTATTTGGATGATAACTCCTACATAAAACAATTTTTCAGTTAAACATTTTACCGCATTGAGCCAAATTTGACTTATAAATATTTAACTCGCAAGTTAATTTTGGAATTACACATTCAGGGCATTCACCGATTACTAAACCGGATGGCTGATGCTTTGTATGGAATTCCAGGTATGGGTGATTCTATAGCACTGAATCTATTTAGAGACTTCTTTCATTGAAAATGTTTTTTCAATGTTTATCAAACACCAAAATACAAGTAATAAAAAATTAACTTCTACAAAATTATTTTATATGTAAAATATTTTATTTCAAAACAAACCAAACCTTAGTTTAAAATTTCCGTGACTGGTGCCTAACATGTTTTTTGTTGAAACATATAACCAATAAATGATTGCTTTTGTCATTTGAAATGGTCATAATGTTTCGTTAGATCACACGATGAGATATTTTTTCATTTATTGGAATCTTGTAATTTGTTTAAGTATTCTGTTTGTAACATATTTATTTTATATTTCTTATTTTATGAACAATGCTATTGTTATTATATTTTTTGTTGAATGGAATTAATGAAAGTTTATTTGTTGGTGATCATTTTTAGAATATGCAAGTTTTTATATTTTATTATGTGAAATAATATTTTTAAAATTATAAAAAAAACAGGATTTTATCATGTTTTAAAAATAGAATTAGGCGTCAAAAACATGATCTAGTCTTAAACTGGATTTTATCTTTAGCGATAAAAATAGAATTAGGCGTCAAAAACATGATCTAGTCTTAAACTGGTCTCGGGCTAAGGGATACATAAACAAGTTGTTAGGAATTTAATCTCTATTTAAATTTTATTTGTAAGACAAAATTCAAGTACATATAATTGGAGATAATAGAGATAATATATACTTTATTTGGGATTTGAATCTCATGGTTCAAGCCTATAAAGTAAGGAATACAAGCAATTAAAGTAATGAAATGTCACTGGGAGTACAAGCCATTAAAGCATGTGGTACAATCGAATAAAGCAAGAAATTGGCCATCGCTCGAGCGGTGTGCCGTTCGCTCGAGCGGTGCCAAGGTCGCTCGAACAAATCTTGACAGATTTGACAACTTGAAAATTTTGGAAGCTTTTTTGCTCAAGGCTTTGCCAATATAAAGGATCCTTGGGCAAACCTCATTCTGATAGAAGTATAGGTTCTGAGGCTAATTCTGCTGATACACCCAACTCTGATAAGGGAACTTCAGTTGCTCAACTAACATGTTGTTCTGTTATATCTAGACCAATGGTCTAATGACAGCTGTATAGTAGTTAAGTAGGTGGTTACTTACAGCTGTAATTAGATTAGCTAGTTAGGTGTATATGTTGTATATAAGAGAGAAGAAACAATCTTGTATAGTTAGTTCATTCAGTTCAATAAGATGGTGCTCTCGTTGCTCTGCAACATTTCAGATTCCTTTAATTAGTTTCTATATTTTCTCACATTCTCACCACTTCAAAAGGATCTTAAGAGATTTCTTTGAGAGAAATCAATTCCTAAGTTTATTCTTCGAGTTCTTCATTTTATATTCGAAGTTTGAAGTTTTAGTTTGAAGTTTAAGTTTGAAGATTGTTTGTGGTTTGCTTTGGAGGATTTCGACACTCACTATTTCGAGGATTCGTTGCGGTGGTTATGTAATTAAGCGGAGAACGATAAACGAGGATTCAATTGCCATACTTAAGATGTAGATTGAGAATTCCATTATGGTTTGTAAGTTCGGTTTTGTATAGTTCATTGGTTTTAGTGCTTGATTATTTGGACTAGTTTAGTCTCGTGATTTTTTCCTGATTTAGGTTTTCCACGTTAAATTCTTATGTGTTGGCTTTCTCTTCTCCTTTTGCTTTTTATTCATGCATCGTGTGGTTGATTGGTTACTTAAAATAAGAATAAAAAATATAATTTTTAAATAAAATTAAAATTTTCAATTGGTATCAGAGCGGATTTAAAAAAATATTTCCTTAAATTTTTTAAATAATCCTAATCAACCACAAATCATAGAAATTCAAGAGATGGAAACTCGACCGTAAGACTGGCATTGTTGGATGGAGAAAACTACTCATATTGGAAATCACGTATGAGGGCGTTTCTTAAATTCATCAATGAACGGGTTTAGATTTATATTGTTAATGGCTATACTCTGCCTACTATCAAATCTAGAGATACTGATATTCCTATATCAATTTCTCAATGGGTAAAACAAGATTTATATGAAGCAGGTTGGAATAGCAAGGCTATCAATGCTATCTTTAGTGGTGTCACGCCAGAAGAGTTCCGATGAATCTATACCTGTGACATTGCTAAAGAGGCATGGGATATTCTTGAAATTACTCATGAAGGTAATTCAACTATTAAAATCTCAAGACTTCAAAGGATCATCACTAATTTTGAAACCTTAAGGATGGAAGATAATGAGACCTTTGATGAGTTTTATGTAAAATTGAGTGATATTCTCAATTCTTGTTTTATTCTTGATGAGAAAATTTTCGAGTCTCGTATTGTGCATAAAATCTTACGGTCACTACCTGAAAGATTTCAACCAAAAGTTATTGCCATTGAAGAAAGTAAGGATATCGATTTATTAAAGGTAGAACAATTGGTTGGAAACTTACAAACATTCGAAACGAATCTTGGATAGCCTAAAAAATCTAAAGGTACCATTTTAAAATCTTTAGAAGATTCCTCGAATGACGAAACGAACTTGGACTCTAAAGTTGTGTCGTTCATAATTGAAAAAGTCAAAAAATTAATTTTGAAAAATAAAAATAAATCCAACTTCAAGGAAAAGTTAGGAAAGAATAGTGGCAAAGGCAAAAATACAACAAAATATGAGAAGAAAAAATCTAAAATCCAAAATCTGTCCATCCAATGTTTTGAATATCAGGGGTATGGACACATTTCACATGATTGCCCAAATAAAAATAAAAAGAAAGAAAAAGTGCTCTTTGTTACATAAGATGATGATGTTTTTAGTTATGAGGAAACAAAGCCTGAACAATAAAATGAGGAATCTAACTTTGTGGCTTTCACTGCCTCAACTAGTTTGACTCAATCTGAATGCCCTGACATAGAATCAGATGCTGACACAAATAATGAGTTGGAGCACTCAAATTATGAATCTGATAAGGATAGTGAAAAAGGTCTTCAGTCGGCTTATGACACCCTTTGTGAAGAAAGCTATAAATTGTCAAAAATTGTCACTAAGTTGTATGTGAAAATTAAAATTTTGGAAAAAGAAAATAACTGCCTAAAATCAGAATTAGATACTTCCTTAATTGAATTAAATGATTTAAAATTTTATAAATAAAAAATGTGTGAAAAACTATCAAGTTCTGATAAACAGATAAACAAACTCATTGAATCATGCAATTCTCTAAAATCACAAATTTGGAACTTTGAAAGAGATTCACAAAGTTTTAATGAGTTGCAGTCTTCTCTTGAAGCAAGAATTAAAGAGTTGGAAAAATATCTTGACATATCTAACACCACTCTTAAGAACTTGAATTCAGGATCTCTATCTTTGGAAGAAATTCTAAGTGTGCAAAAAGGAAAGTCAGATCGAACTGGAATCGGGTATATTGAAAAACCATCAGCCTCAAAAGATTCAGGTAATATCAAATTTGTGAAGACTGTAAGTATTTCTAAATCTCCTGTTGAAAATGCTCAAAATTCTTTTAACCAAATCAAAAGTAAAAAATTGGGAAACACTTTTCAAAATCCTCTTAATCCATATTATTTTCAAAAATTTGTTCGTGTTTGTCATTTTTGTTGAATTTTAGGACATATTAGACCAAATTATTGAAGGCGAAAATCACTGGAAATATCAACATAAAAGAGAATTTGGTAAGCTATACGACCAAAACAAATTTTTAGAAAATAAAATTCTTCAAAATCAACACAAAAATTTTGGCACGTATTTTTCTAAAATACGTTCATTTTGGGTAAGAAAATCTGATTTGAAAAGTGTCGTAACTTAGAAAGCATGTCCTTTTGGATGACTATTTTTTTCCCACAAAAAATAAAAAAATGTATATATATATATAAAGGACGAAAACATGTGTTAATTAAAACTGAATCGTATAAAATCTCAATTTTTTTAAATTCAATTTTTATTACTCTTTTTGTGAGCCATTTAAAAAAAAAAGTAATTATTTGATCTATTTCTTGTCTTAGTTTAAGGGGTTGGTTTTTATGAGATTGTAAAGAATTTCAACATATCATTGATGAACGGCTTAAGTTAAAATTCTCAAGATTTGATGGCTGTTTTAGTACTTCCCTCTAGATTAAAGTATAACTCTCACATTTAAATATTCGGAGGAAAATGGCTACATATGAGAACTGTGTACTTCCTTCGTTCGATTAGCATGAAAGCCCTCCCCTTAACAATACTGGTTCCGACATCGGAAAATGGCTACCTATAATAGTTGTGTATTTCATTCGTTCGATTAGCGTGAAAGCCCTCTGTATGTATTAGCAGTAAGTGGTAATAGCTACCTATGAGAGCTGTGTATTTTTTCGTTCGATTAGCGTGAAAGCCCACACGATCCTGCTAAAAATATTTTTAAAAAATGAGCTAATTTATATTCTCTAGTTATCTTGTTGAGGGGGAGTTTTGAAAAATATTTCACCAATTCTTGTAGTATTTTTATGGAGTTGATTTGAATATGATAGTTTAGTTCTATTCTTGTTAAATTATCTCTTTGAACTGAACTTGATAATGGCTCAACCACTGTTTTTTTAAATTTAAAAATCTCACAAAAAGTGTGATTGACTTCAAATAATTTATGAAATTTCATAAGAAATTTTTTTATTAAATTCATTATTTTTGGCTCTTTTATATACACAAAATAAAAATATATAAAAAAATATTTTTTTTTTGGTAAGAAAGAATGATTTGTCTAAAAAGGCATATTTTTTTTAAGCTTTCAATTGCTTGGATTAATTGGGTTTTCCTTTAGATGCCTGGGTTAGTTTTCATAAATTGATTAGATGCTTGGATTCTCACTGTTTGTCTAATATATTATAAATTGGTTTGGATTTAAAACTTTCTGATTCTTGAACTTAGTATCTAATTATCTGTACTAACTTGGGGCATTTTTTTTTTTCAGGATAATGGCACCTCGATGAGGACCAAAGTGCGTATCAATGACACCAAGATGATTTTAATGTCAGGTTTGATGGATTGTCGAAGCATATTTCTAGAGGAGAATCAACATATTTGTTTATTCTGTCCACAAATTCAAAAATGTGGAGATTTACAAAGACATTGTGAATACGTGGTGCTAGAGAAGATGTGGTGATTACATAGTGCTGATTTTTTATGTGATTCTGTGTTGATGCTGCCTTTATGTAATTCTGCTATTTTGCTAATCTTGCGTGTGTTGCTACACTTATTCTGCAATAGTTGCGACTGTCTTATGGGTTGATATACTGCATCGAAGAAATTGTCTCCATCAATTATGGATTTTATAAAACTACATTAATGATATTTTGGATATGTGTACTTGAATATTATGAAGAGGGAGATTGTTAAGAATTTAATTGTTCTTAAATTAAATTCTATTTACGGTAGAATTCAATTTCATATTATTGAAGATAATCTTGAATTACTGGATGTTAGGAATATAGATTAAAATATATTGTATTTTAGTCTAGTATTTTTTATGATAATTTGTGTTATTTCTCCTTTTTATTTTCTATTATTCTCTTTTATTTGTATTTGTTTTGATTAGGAGGCTTGGAGAGTTTTTAGGCAGTTTTTGTGGAGATAAGGAAGGAAGAAAGGATTTGTTGG
>JAULLH010153300.1:0-13487 GCA_035668455.1 Sarracenia alabamensis
TTAAACTTTTTCAAATGGACGTAAAAAGTGCATTTTTAAATGGATTTATTAATGAAGAAGTTTATGTTGAACAACCACCGGGCTTTGAAAATTATGCTTTTCCTAATCATGTTTTTAAATTAACTAAAACTTTATATGGGTTTAAACAAGCTCCACAAGTTTGGTATGAAAGACTATGTAATTTTTTATTAGAAAATGGTTTTTCAAGAGGCATAACCGATACGACTCTTTTTATTAAAACCAAAAATAATGACATGATTATCATTCAAATTTAAGTAGATATTATTTTTGGATCCACTAACGAATCTCTATGCGAGGAATTCTCTTTGCATATGCAAAGGGTGTTTGAAATGAGCATGATGGGAAGCTTACCAATTTGCTTGGTCAACAAATAAAGCATGGCAAGAAAGGAACCCTCATCAACCAGTCAATGCATGTCCGGGAACTTGTCAAGATATTCAACATGGAGAATGGTAAAGCCATGGGAACTCCAATGAGTCCTTCAACTAAATTGGACAAAAACGAACAAGGTAATCCTGTGGACTCCAAACTTTATAGATGTATGATAGGAAGCCTTCTTTACTTAACCGCTAGTAGACCCAATATTATTTTTCGAGTATGCTTATGTGCTCATTATCAATCATGTCCTAAGGAATCGTACTTAATTGCTGTAAAAAGAATCCTAAGACATTTAGTTGGCACAATAGAAAAAGGCTTATGGTATCCTAAATTCACATCTTTTGAAATGATAAGCTATTCGATGCCGACATTGTCGGATGCACTTTAGATCGCAAGACCACGAGTGGCACTTGTCATTTTTTAGGAAAATCATTAGTTTCCTGGTGTTTTAAGAAACAAAATTTAGTTGCACTATCCACTGCCGAAGCCGAATATGTGGCTATAGGTAGTTGTTGTGCACAAATCTTATACATGAAATCACAATTGAATGATTTTAATTTAAAATATGATTGTGTGCCTATTAAATGTGACAACACAAGTGCTATTAACATCTCTAAAAATCATATTTTGCACTCTCACACAAAGCACATAGATATAAGACCTCATTTCTTACGAGATCACGTTCAAAGAGGAGACATATTTCTTGAGTTTGTAAGTACTAATGAGCAATGGACCGATATTTTCACTAAACCATTAAATGAGTATAGGTTTACAACAATTAGAAGGGAATTGGGTTTGATGCACATAAGAGATGCTCGATAAAAATTGAGAAAAGTTCATTTCTTTTTTTTTGCAACATGCATCTTCAGCCCCTCAGTCGACCGACACCCCTATGTCAATCGACTGACCCCTGTTTTAGGCTCCTTGGTCGACCGACAGGGATGCCTCAGTCGACCGACCCTTCAGGTTTTATGTTTTGCCGAGACATTATTTCACTATATTTGAACCTTTTATCCTCATTTCTCAGCTTCTCTCACCTAGGGTTCAAGCTATCCGAAACACTCTCATCTTTTCTCTTAAAAAACTTCTTCCTTTCATATTAAATCATGCCTCCTAGGGGAATTAGAATTGAGAAGGGGAAAGGGAAATCTCTCGCAAGAGACACATCCTCCGAAGAAAGTGAAGATCTTTTCAAGACAAATCAAGCGGAGACCCTCGACAAACATCATCTCTAAGGTCTTAACCCGATTTTTAGTAAAGTTCTTTACATTGTGTTCATGGATTCCTTCTTTCAATCAATATTGGGTCTATTTGCTTCAATAGGTTGGGTACCCTATGCCACCTACCAATCTACCGGTGTTTTTTCCCAAGTGACATGTCTTTTCTATACAAACCTAGTTAGAGAGGAATCACCAAACCCTTAAGATAGATACATCTATCTTTCTACTTATCACTAAGGTAAAACTCACAAGTTTTTCGATAGGGATATTGCACCTCTTTCTGGTATTGGTAGAGGGGATTTTGTACGTCCACATCTTTAATCCTCTTGATGGATCATGGAACAAGGATTCACTCCTGAAGAATTCTTGCTAATGGTTATGACCTCTACCCCCGTAAACTTTACCTTAACTCCATCATATTCTTCTTTCACGCTCGAGGCAAAATTACTCCATCTCATCATCACATACAATATCTTGCTTCGTAGTGGATCTCGTAACCACGTATCTAAACTTGATTGTTTCGTTCTTTGGTGTATATATATATATTAAGAAGCGTCTTGATTTATTAAATCTCATTTGTCAATGGATGACCTCTTAGGAAAGAACTAAGCGTTATACTTTTCCCTATAGTGGTTTCCTTACACCCCTTTTTGTGTCTTTTGGTTTTACTCCAACTCCTTCCAACTTCATTCCATGCAAAGGTACCGATATTTTTAATGTTACTACTCTCAAGCAAATGGGATATTTATACCCAAATAGAGTGTGGGTTCCAAAAGGCCGTGGGCCACAACCACCACCACCACCACCTCAACCTACCCAAGAAGAAGAAGAGGAAGCCATATTTGATCAAGCCGATGCTCTATTATCTCCACGTGCTTCTACACCTGATCCTGCTCCTGTCACATGCTCTTTCATGAAAAAGATAATTAAATCATTTTCAAAGAGTGGGCACGAAGCTTGCAAAGATAAACTCTCGACTAAGTAAACTCAAGGAAGCCGTAAGTGTTCCACCTCATACCTCTGATGATGATGATGATAGGGATAATGGTGATGACGATGACAGTGAGGATGATGATGATAACTCCAATACTTTTTGATGATATCAAAAGGGGGAGAAGAAGCAAAATAGCTCCACTTTTTTTTTTATTATTTCCATGGATTTTATTATGCTTATGATGGTTTGTTGGATATTGTTTTGAACTTGGATACATTTTGATAGCACTTATGTTTATGCTTAGAGTTATATCATTTTGGATGATTGTAGCACTTATGGCTTCTGATCATGATTACATTTTGGTGCATGAATTGTGCTTATGCTTTTTTCTAGTTCATGGCTTAAATGTCTTATGCTTATTGAAAAATTAATTAAAGTGATATAAGACTTATTAAAAATTGTGACCATATAGTAAGGAGGAGTTTATTTTTAACGCTCTTACATTTATTTTGCTTAGTGTTTGTCATCATAAAAAATGGGGATATTATTGGCTTAACAAGGCTTCAATATCCGTTTTGATGATAACAAACTTATGTATCTAATTGAGCGCGTGATGTTTATTTTCAGGAAATAAAGAATTAGCACATTCGAAGATACAATGGAAGCTATGACATGGATTGAAATGAAACATCTATAACGATGGACTTCAAGAATGTCGCAAAAGCTTGAAGAAGTGTCGTTAAAAGAAGATCCTACGATGTGCATAATGTTTTGATATTTATATTTTTTTATGATCCGTGTAAATTAACTTTAAATCATTGAATATGGTTTATGAAGCTCTTAGGATATCTAAAATAACTTAAAAATATTTTTCCTAAAAGTTAGGGTATTGAAATCCTATGAAAAATTATTTTTAAGTATTTTAAAGAGGTTCAGTCGACTCAGAACCTTTGCATCAGTCAACTGAGGGCATAACCAAAATTGGAACTGTTTTTTAAATATGTTAGTCGACCGAAGCCCTAGTCAGTCGACTGAGACCTTTGGTCAGTCGACCGAGAAGGCAAAATCTGGCGAATTTTTGAATTTTCAAAGACAACGGCTAGTTTTAAGTTACCATTTTTGGCCTAATGGCTATATCATTCCCTTAGGCTATAAATAGAGCCGTAAAGCTCTGGTTTTTCACAACTCATCTCTTGGAATTAAACCTCTCATATACTTACACTTTCGAGCTTAAATTATTTGAGTTTTAAATTCAAATTTTGTTAGAAAACCTAGATACTCATTGAGCTTCATCTTCTAAATTTATTGAGAGTGAATTAGTGAGCAACATTTCTTGTACTTATTCGGCTATATTAGAGCCAATCTACTTGTACACACTTGTTGCTATCGTCATTCTAATTTAAGAATTCGTTTCTCAATGAGATTGAATCCAAGGTTGAAGGGTTCGTGTACTTGAGAAAGATAAATTTTGAAGAGATGCATCTCTGCCTAATAGAAGGAGAGAGGCTACTCCGCCTAATCGAAGGAAAGATGTTTCTCCACCTAGGCTAAGGAGGGATAGTGTAATCCTCTAGCTATTGGCTAGAGGCAAGGACGTAGGCCTTAGCGCCGAACCTTGTAAACCCTGGTGTTATCTCTTCTATCCTTGCTCTTTAATTTATTTTCATTACTTTGCTTAACTTTGAATTAAATTGTTTAATTTTTGCACACTTGGACTTAATCTATTTTTATTTAAAATAATTTTTTTTCAAAAGTCCAATTCACCCCCCTCTTGGGATTACACACTCAATATCAATTGGAATCAGAGCCACTCACATTATTCCTAACATGTTTTTGTGAGTAAGATCAATGGCAGGTTTTGGTGTAACTCCCTTTGGTGAAGGCCAATCCTCCAAAAGGCCTCCAATCTTCACCGGCGTCAACTATACCTTGTGGACGTAATGCATGCGGATATTCATCTAAACCATGGATTGGAGAGCCTGGATGGTAATTATGCAAGGTAATCACATCCCAAGCAAAGTGGTTGAAGGTAAGGAAGTTCCTATGTTAGATGAGAAAATGAGTGAAAATGGCATGAAATTATTACAAGTTAATTCTAGTGCCATGAATACGTTATATTGCGCCTTAGATGCCAAGGAGTATAATAGCATTATGGCATGCAAAAGTGCTCAAGAAATATGGGAAAAATTGGAAATAACATATCAGGAAACTCAAGATGTTAAGGATTCTAGGATAGATAGATTAAGTAGTGAATATGAAGGATTTAAAAAGAGTGAGGAAGAAACAATTTCTATCATGTATACTCGATTCACTCATATTATTAAAACTTTAAATGCTCTTGGAAAGACTTACCAATCTTATGAATTGTTGAGAAAAGTTCTTAAGGCACTACCACCCAATTGGGAAGCAAAGACGACTACAATATCCGAGTCTAGGAATCTAAGGGTAATGACCCTAGATGAGGTTATTGGATCCCTCTTGACATGTCAATCGAAGATCAATTAGAAAGAAAATGAATAAAGCAGGGCAAAGAAATTCATAGCCTTCAAAGTGTCAAAGGAGAGTTCCAGTGATGAAGATGAGGAGATGAATGACGACGACATGGCTCTCATCACAAGGAGATTCTGTAAGTTCCTTCAGCGGGATGAGAAATTCTCCTAATCATTTTGAAGGAAGAAATCCGAAAAGGGAGACTCAAGAAAGCAAGACTTCAAGGAGCCACCTACATGCTATAACTGCAAAAAGATCGGACACATAAAGCAAGAATGCCCCTGACTCTGACACATTATCCACTAGCCCAAGTGACAAGGATTTGGCGAATTTTTGCCTAATAGCTAGCATAAATGATGAGGTAAACTCACATTCCGGTTCTTGTGAGGACTCAACTTCATCTTTTTTTATGCAATCTTATGATGAGCTCAAAACTGAAATTTTTAACTTGCATAAAAGTATTTTGAAATTGGAAAAGAAAAATGATAAATTAAAAATTGAAGATAAAAGTCTTTCTAAAGAAAATGAAGAGTTAAATGAAAATACAAAGAATGGAAATTGGAAAAGGACCACCCCTTGGATCAAATAATAGGTGTGCCATCACATGGGGTATGTACTCGTTCCTCTCTTAGAAATGTATGTGACCATTTTGCATTTTTGTCAAAAGAAGAACCTAAGAATATAGATGTTGAATTAGAAGTTGATTCTTGGCTATTAGCTATGCAAGAGGAATTAAATAATTATGAAAGAAATAAAGTATGGGATTTAGTCCCTAGGCCTAAAGATAATACGATAATTGGAACTAAATGGATTTTTAGGAATAAAAAGGACGATAATGGAATAGTTGTCTGTAATAAGGCTAGGTTAGTAGCACAAGGGTATAACCAAGAGGAAGGCATTGATTTTGACGAGACATATGCACCCATAGCTAGGATGGAAGCTATTAGAATGTTATTAGCCTATGCATCATACCAAAATTTTAAACTTTTACAAATGGACGTAAAAAGTGTTTTTTTAAATGGATTTATTAATTAAGAGTTTTATGTTGAACAACCACCGGGCTTTGAAAATCATGCATATCCTAACCATGTTTTTAAATTAACTAAAGTTTTATATGGGTTAAAACATGCTCCACGAGCTTGGTGCGAAAGACTAAGTAATTTTTTTATAAGAAAATGTTTTTCAAGAGGCATAATCGATACGACTCATTTTATTAAAACCAAAAATAAAGACATGCTTATTTTTCAGGTTTACGTATATGATATTATTTTTGGATCCACTAACGAATCTATATGTGAGGAATTTTCTTTGCATATGCAAAGGGAATTTGAAATGGGCATGATGGGGGAGCTTACCTATTTCCTCGGGCTACAAATAAAGCAAGGCAAGAAAGGAACCTTCATCATCCAGTCAAAGTATGTCAGGGAACTTCTCAAGAGATTCAACTTGGAAAACGGTAAAGCCTTGAGAACTCCAATGAGTCCATCAACTAAATTAGACAAAGATGAACAAGGTAATCCTATGGACTCCAAACTTTATAGAGGTATGATAGGAAGCCTTCTATACTTAACTGCTAGTAGGCCCAATATCATTTTTAGCATATGCTTATGTGCTCGTTATCAATAATGCCCTAAGGAATCACACTTAATTGGTGTAAAAAGAATCCTAAGATATTTAATTCGCACGATAGAAATAGGCATATGATATCCTAAATTCACATCTTTTGAAATGATAAGCTATTCTGATGCTAACTTTTCCGGATGCACTTTAGATCGTAAGAGTACTAGCGGTACTTGTCATTTTTTAGGAAAATCATTAGTTTCATGGTTTTCTAAGAATCTAAATTCGGTTGCACTATCCACTGTTGAAGCTGAATATGTGGCTGCAGGTGGCTGTTGTGCGCAAATATTATATATGAAACAACAATTAAATGATTTTAATTTAAAATATGATTGTGTCTATTAAATGTGACAATACAAGTGCTATTAACATCTCTAAAAATACTATTTTGCATTCTCGTACAAAGCACATAGATATAAGACTTCTTTTCTTATGAGATCACATTCAATGAGGAGACATATTTCTTGAGTTCGTAAGTACTAATGAGCAATGGGCTGATATTTTCAGTAAACTATTAAATGAGGACATGTTTACAACAATTAGAAGGGAATTGGGTTTAATGCATATAAGAGATGTTGAATAAAAATTAAGAAAAGTTAATTCTTTTTTTGTTTTTGTTTTCGTAACATGCATCTTCAGCCCTTCAGTCGACCGACACCCCTATTGTTGGAAATCATTACAGAAGCACCATAGTTGAAAAAAAATTGAAACCATGCTCGTTTTTTATGAAATATAATATGCTAATCTACTTGGACATAAATAATACCGGCGTGTGATTGTCGAAAATCACTACCAAAAATCCACGTCGCGTTTGAGACCACCCCGGGACCTTCTCACATATGACCTGCGCACGTATCCACCTCCGGTGTGTGGGCACCGATCTGAGATGAATTATTTTGGCTTCAAACACACATGGTTTCTCTCAAAACTCAAAAGGAGAGAGGGAGAAACCCCATAGGGGCCGGCGGCAATATGGAGAGGGAGAGAGATTAGGGCTAATTTTTGATCTCCTATTATGTATATATATCACCCCATATATTTTAGGAAAAATGAATATATATAATATATTTTATTCTCCTTAATATATAGATTATATATACATAATATATACATCAAAAATTCCCTTGCTAGGGCCGGCCATGGGAGAGGAAATTGGAGAATAAATCTCCTAAAATATCTCCCATATTTGATACATATTGACCTCCATCTAATCTTTAGGAAATATAGATATATATTTCCTAAATTTTAGCATGGAATATATATCACAACACCCACCTAGGGCCGGCCACCTTTATGAGGGAATAAATATTTATTTTTAATATATTTTTGATATAAATTAATATACCAAAAATATTAAGTATATATTAAATTGTTTTAAAAAACAATTTGCCATATATACTAACCAAAAATAAATAATTCTCTCTCATCATATAAGGCCGGCCACCCTTAGGGTATGCCCTTAAAAACCATTTGCCAAAACCGCCCCTAAACATTTAATTTAATACCTCGAACGTCCCCGGCGAAAAACCGACGATCGAATTAAATTAAATAAAACCTGAAGCCAACCGTAAAACCACGTGCATAAAATGGGCTACGTGAGGGATCACGAGGAAGTATAGGACTCGGGCTCATCGTACGAGAATACCGGATATCCTAACTTAAGCCCCGAGTTAGTCCATTCTCACACGAGCCAAGACTTATTCCACTAAAGGCCCTGACTGAACTCCCGGTCCTAAACTCGAATTATGTCTCGAGTTTCCAATTACCAAATGCACTGTCATCTCCCCACGTTTAAGATATGGATTCTCGCAATCGCACCACTTAACTTATTGATATGTCGAATCAAAAGATCTACTGGCCAGATTTGGCATAATGAAACTTATAAGCAAGAATACGAGGGGGAACTCCTCAACCAGTATTATATCGGACGTGGTTTCCGTTAGATAATTATCAACCATCGAACGAACAACGTCAGCACCCAATCCATCGGTCAATTGATCTCGCCATAGAAATCTCAGCCAATGGTAACTCAAAGTACTGAACATCATCCGAATATGATTCGATCAATCACATCGGGATTAAGAGACTGTGCAATCAATGATAATTTAGGATGTGGATCAATTCATATAGTCAGTATATAATTGATCATCCAATTGATCCCGCTCAATACACTCCAAGTGTACTAACACATCGAGCTCAAAACCCAAATCTTAAAACCGGGATTTGATCCTTTCGACCTAGCCAAGACCAGCTAATATAATGATGTGCTACAGTCGTACCAATGGACAGTTCGGGTCCATTGCGGTTGTGAGCCCCCTGCATATCTGTCAGAACCTTTGACCTGATCTTCCCTGCTTCATGCGACGAGTCAAATACTGGAAAAGATATACGGATAATACATACATACATCATATAAGCAATAAATATGAAACCGAGTATACATATCCTCTCAATTGAATCTCATTAATTTTCCCGAGATCCCGGATTATATGTAAAAGCATGGATTTTAAGTATACCTATCTCAATAATCTCCCACTTATACACAAAGTCATGCACCTATCTGACACCTAACACTTTTACCTGAGCAAAAGTACCTGCTAGGTTGGCCGCAGATGTAACCATGCATGCCACAACGTTTCAACGTTGTACAGTCTCCCGGATGAGACTTAGCTATCCCTCAATGTGCTTTCCCAAAGAAACACACAACCTGAGGTGGACCTCCTAGAACCTTTATCAATCCTGGAAAAACCAGTTTGCATACCCTGGGGGATATGAAACTATCACCCTGGTACACCCCCATATACTCCCTAATCCTTTCAGATACTTAAGTACATGCTTGACCGTAGTCAATATTGTTGTACCTCTGAATTTGACTCAAATCTGTTATAATAGATATCCGGTCCAATACAGAGTATGGCATATATGAGAATTCCTAACACCGAGGAATACCTCTCATCCTCTCTATTTCCTAGGATGTTCTAGGACACCAATCCCTAGATAGAGAAATTCCAAATGAGTATGCCCTTTCTTAGAATTTTTCCATGCCAACCTGAGCAATATTCAAGTCAATATAACCGCCTCGGAATAAGCTTAAAATCCTTTTTGATCGATCTCGTAAGAGATTAATCCCAAGGATTTGGCCCGCTTCTCCCAAGTCATTGACTTGACAACTATACATTTCCCAAAGATAACAACCCCATATCGTTGCCGATTAGGAGTATGTCATCGTCATTGATGACTAGAAACACTATCTTGTTACCATCACGCTTCCAGTACACAATATTCGATAGACACTGATCATAACCGAAGCTTTCGATCAGTTCGTCAAATCGAGTATTCCCAAAACACTGATGCATGCTTAAGTCCATAAATGGATTTTATCGAGAGACTCTCCCAAGAACATACACCTTCCGGGTTGACGAACAACCCTGCCACTACGACGAGGACCCTCCTATGTACTCGTGATAGGTCGTGTCTCACACCGCTCATCAGGTATAAAAACTGGTTGTACCATATAATTAGTCATAACCTTTACTAGAACAACTTGTTAACGGGGTTTGTGATTTATTACATAATCCTCTTCCTAGAATCTAGTATTTGAGTTAATAAATACTTCTCGACTCTTAGGATTATAGGATAAATCACCCTTAGCTCCAATGGGGTACCTTACACTGAAGCAAACTTCTGTCTTTGTGTCCACCTTACTTACATTTCACTCCAGCACGTGTGCTAGGTAAATCCTATATCCGGACGTGTTTAAGACTTAGCTTACGCCATGTCCACAACACCATAGGGTTACTGGGAAATGTTCTAGCAGGTACCAAATTCAGAATTAAGCCCGTTGCTTCTAATGTAAACCCTAAAACGAATGTGGTTAATCCGAATAATTTACCATGTACTTTACCATCTCCTTAAGCTCCTTACTACAACACCATTACGCCGAGGCATCCTTGGTGTAGACAACCGGGATGTAATCCGACGTTCTGACGAGTAGTCGATCCCTTGAACTTTCAAAGAGGTATTTACCACCACGATCAAATCATGGGGTTTTACCTACCTCTTGCTTGGCAGTTCTTCCAACCACATGTACCAGAATGAACCTTTTCTAACACTTATTTGGTTCTAAGTCCCTTGGCTATAAATAGCCTCTAGGTCATCTTACCCTCTAAATAGGATTCATAGACCAGAAGTGCCTCCACCTCCAATGAATCTTTAGGTCCATTTTCCACCGGTCTTTGTATCCTATTTAGATCAAGATGTCCTAAACGAAGATGCCAAAATAGTGTTAGGTTCAACAAGGAACCTTTCCTAGTTAGTGGTAAAACATGTAAATTATTCACCTCATTGTTTTGTATAGTGGAAATAATCTGGTGTGAAACATAAAGACTGTTTTCCAATGTACAGTGATAGATGAAGTGTTTTCCAACCACAATATTTGCAAAATTACTTATTGTAGTAAACACAATATCCGTCATTTCCTAATCAAGAAACCAGAACTAAGTTCGTTCTTATTTGAGGTACATATAAATGTTCTTACACTATACACACCTATTTCCACTAAAACCTGGAACTAAATCTCCCACTACAGTAGTAGTCCCTAGGAGTCATACCCTACCCGGAGGTATGTCTTGTTCTTCCGGTCAGGACAATCTCCTTTCCAATATCCCAATTTCTGACAGCAACTACGCCCTTGGCTTCTTAACTTTTGCCTTGGTAGTTGACAGCTCCTAGTCACCAGCCCCTTGTGTATTGTCCTGTTGCACCCCTTTATTCTTCTTCTTACCAACACTTGGCCTAGAAGGAGAAACCTTTGCGCAACAAACACCTGAGCGGACTACTAAATAAAACCCTTCACTGGAACTCGATATTAACCTAGGTTTCCCCATCAATCTCGGTTCCAAGGACCTTTAACCCGTTAAGAAGACTAATAATCTTCGAAACATAGTCCTTAACCTAGTGTATCATATGCCATGTTCGTGTTCACGAGACCCATCACCGCAATCTGCCTTGCTGCCCGACCTTACCCACCAAACATTTCTGTAAGGGTAAAGATCATATCAGCTGCAGATTCCATAGACTGATACTAGCTTTACAAAACAACTGACATGAAAGTTGAGATGTAGCAACATGTCATCCTATTAGTCTTTACCCAATCCTGATAGTCCCGAATCTCCAAAAGAAGATCCACTTTTGGGAACGGGTAGACCTGGTCAATTAACACAAACTTATATTCGTCAAAAGTCGTGATATAATCGAGATTCCATTTTCCATGTTAAAAAATTCGATCCAGTGAGTTTGTGCTCTTTGAGAATCGCCGCTAGTGGATTGAAAGATCCCATTTTATTAAGTCTTGAAAAACGTAAGAGAAAAGGTTTTTAATTCTTTGTAAAAACTAAGTTCCCCTTAACCATTTAATTTTAAAGAATTATTGGTAGCCCAAAGCCTTGATGATTAAGTAGGCCATGCAGTGTGGACGTCTACTAATCAATCCTTGCCCGGACAGATATGCCAGTCTATTAATCCCTCTTAGAAAAATATCACAACAAAAACAATCTGCCAAGAGTCACATCAACTACTCAGGCCACGTAGTGTGGACGTCTAACCAGTTAACGAACCAATGACTAACATGTTTCCGTTTCCAGATATTTCCTAAGTGATTAAACAGCCAACAATTTTGGTCCCTACAAACAAATACAGTCACTCCGCGGGGAGGATATTTTTGTCCATAAGTTAAGTGTATAACCATCTCATTTAATTTGAAAATCCTGTGTCAAAGACCAGAGCCCGGTGTGTGCGAACTCTACTTTGCACTACATTTCAAATTAACCCATCACGAGGATCCATTCCAGAAATACCACGACCCTAATCCTTCCTTAGGGAAACCGGTCCAGGCCGGCACGCGAGTTAAAGTCACATCTCCAACGGATGTAAAATGGAGACCGTAGGATTTGCCCGTGAACAAACTCTTCTCCCACTTAATATTTTAAGAACCGAGGGTTTTAAAACTTTTGTTTATTTTAAAATGATCAAACGCACTTTTAATTATCGGATTAAAAATATCCGATTTTTAATCAATTAAAAATTCCATGTTTAAATCTATTTAAAACAAACAAAACCTTAGTTTATTTAATTTTGCGAAAAGAAATTAATTACCCGATTTTTAATAAAATAAAAACTTTAATTAATTTTCTACTTAACGCAAAAATTAAATAAGCTAACCACCTATTTATTTCCTGTTTTAAAAAATACTTGGACTTATTATTTTATTTAGAAAAATCATTTTCTTAAAAATCCTAGGTTTGTTAAAATCATACAATAAAAGAAAATAAAATAAAAAAATAAAATAACATCCATCCATCCATGAATTTAATAAAACAAAATAAATAAGCAATAAAGTAACAACAATAAAATTAGAAATTAAATTGTCGTTACGATTCGGTCCAAGTCCTTAGGCTTCAAAAAGCCCAACCGAGCCTCCTCAAAAAGCCCGATACGATACCTTAGCCATCGGAGCACCATCATAGCCTTGGACCACCGCTAGACCACCGGAAAAAGCAAAAACCAGCTGCCAAACAGTCCCTTAAAGGGCCGAAAATTGCTGCCCAAAATTCTGCTTCTGGCTGCTACTGTGCCGCCGTTGTTAAGGCCTTGTTTGGGTGACTTTTTGTCATCCCCGGACCCCCAAAAAATTATTGTAGGTAGGGGACACATAGATCTTCGACTCCGCAAAAAATCGCGTCGATATCGGATCTGTAGATGCCCCGAAAAATTCACCGAAGGTTCGTTTTTCTGTTCTCGCCCAGTTCTGCGCAACAGTTTTCGAA
>JAULLH010154397.1:479-13478 GCA_035668455.1 Sarracenia alabamensis
GGTAAGCATGACTTTCTTGGGGACGTTCATCTTGCGCTTTTGAGTGCATAAGTCCTTTATGAACTTTGCGTAAGATGGAATTTGCTGAATAGCATCAAGAAGGGGTAGGTTAATTTTGACTTGCTTAAATAGATCAAGCACGTCTTCCATAGGTGGTCTTTTCTTGTGCTGGGGTACTTTGGGTTCCAGGCATGAAGGGAATAGTGCTTTGGGTTCCTTGGGGATAACTGGAGGGGCCATAAGTGCCTCCTCGAATGGATCTTTTGAAGGTGGGGACGTATTAGGTGCTTGTTGACAGGGTGTAGACTGAGTCTTGTTAGAGTCTTCAGACTGCTCAACTGTTGTAAGCTTTGGCTGAGTCTTGCTTTGCATAGGTCGGGCTTCCAACTCTTTGCCACTTCACAGAGTCATGATGACCTTTGCTTGTTCGTGATAGATATCACTGCTGCTGTGGCTGCTGTCAATGAGGTACTGGCCTTTGGGGTTTGCTACTGGTTGACTCGGCAATTTACCGTCCTCACGGCGGTGGAGTGCGGCTTCTATTTGACCAACTTGTGTTTCTAGCTTTCCTATTGACTGGGAGTGAGAACTCAGAAGTTGAGTCTTCATGTCCAAGTCTTTCAGGGCATTTAGCACAGTTTTCTCAAAACTAGGGGCTCGAGTTGTTGGAGTAGGTGCTTGTTGTTGTGGGGGACGGTAGGCCTGTTGGTTGTAGGAATTATACATGGGCTTTGGTGCCTGAGCTTGTGGAGGTCCAGCGGATGGATGCTGATTTCTCCATCCAAAGTTGGGATGGTTTCTCCACCCAGGATTGCAAGTGTTGGAATATGGGCCATTACTTGGCCGGGAAAATCCTTGATCAGCGTTGACTTGCTCTTGGACGAAATCAGGTAATTGTTCGAAGGCAGGACACTCAGTGACAAAATGTGCAAGGCTTGCACATAGGGCGCAACCTTCTTGCATGCTTGGGGGTGGTTGAGTGATAGGTGGGGCAGGTGCTAATAGCTTTTCAATCCTTTTGGTGAGAGACTTTACTTGGTTTGTAAGATCATCATTATGATTGACCTCAAAAAGACCTCTCATCTTTTGGGTTATTATCCTGTCAGTGCGAGAGACTGATGCTTGGTGTTGCAAGTTTTCACTTAGTTTTTCCAGATGTGTCCAAGCATCTGTCTCGTTATGGAGCATAAAAGCACCACCACATGAGGCATCGGCATATTGACGATATTGTGGTAATAGACCTTCATAGATGTTCTGGACTAACTGCCACTTTACGACTTGGTGGTGAGGACAGCTCCTTATCAGCTCTTTAAGTCTTTCCTATGTTTCATGAAATGTCTCACCGTCTGATTGAGTGAAGCTTGTTGTAGCTCGGCGAATCTGGTTGGTCTTGCCAATAGGGAAGAACTTGTGAAGGAAGTCCTGTTGGAGTTTGACCCAAGTTGTTATGGTATTGGGCTCCTGAGTTTTAAGCCAATATTTGGCTTTGTCTCGGAGTGAAAATGGGAACAACATTAAGTGTTTGGCTTCCTCGGGTAAGCTGTCAATTTTAATGGTTGAGCATACTTCCAAATATTCGTCAATATGCTTATAGGGGTCTTCACTACTTAATCCATGGAACAGGGGCAGTAGTTGCAACAGGTGGGGTCTAATTTCATAGTTACCGTGCCCAGTGTTGTTGGGAGCTATGCAAGTGGCAGACTCGTATGCTGTTGGAATGTAATATTCCATTAATGCATTGAGTTATGGGTCTGAACTTGCGATTGTCAGCCATGATGGGTGAGTTTAATGGTATGGGGGATCGGGGGAAAGGGAATGTCCTTGTGAGTGCTCGGTTGAGTCTACAAGTACGGTCAATCTCGGGATCAATCGGCAGGAGGTCACCATACAGGGAGCGGCGACCAAGCATATGCTGATTGATACCAGAAAAACAAGGCAGAGGTGACTGTCGAAGGCTCAGAGTCTGGATGGTCAATAACACTGTACGGACGGTGGGGTTGGATAATGGTTCGGACGAAAAAGTTGCGTCCGGACGGAAAAAGTGGTGGTCTGAATTTTTGACTGATTTCCTACTTTTGGGATTGAAGGGACAAGAATATGAAGACCAAAAATGAAAAAGAAAAATAAGAAATATTTTAAAATTGAATAATAGGATATAAAGAGAGTTGTCGTAATTCCCCGGCAACGGCACCAAAAAATGCTAGCTTATGTCGTCCTTACTACTAGTTTATACCAAAATCCACGCTAACGGGTAGTTAGTGGAGAGTACGGATTGTTCACACGAGGAATTGAGATACTTCGTCAAAATATCGCAGTTTTTATTCAATTCTAAAATAGTCAAAAATAAATAAATGGATTTTGGATTTTTATATGAAAAAGGTTTAAATAATAAGTTACTCCTATTTCTAATTCAAAACTAACAGATAAATATAAAGATAATGAGAAAGAATCTACCTCAGGTTAGAATCCACCTTCGTTTGGTTTTCCAGGTTAAATTAATTTCTTATTTTATTTAACCTTTTAATAAATTCAAATCCTACTGTGACAAGACCAGTATGGAATTCAAGAAAATGTGAGATTTACATGAAAACATGTCATATCTTATCTAAGATCACGTCACGGCCTATCCGGAGTATAACTCGTCACATCAATAGCATAAAATATCGCATGTAATCAATTAAAATCTCTGAATAATAAATAAGGCATACCCTATCCAGGATTATAGCACGACCCATCCGGAGCACGGCCCATCTTATCCATGGCATAGCGTATCTCATATTTACTCTTTGAATTAACAATTATAACAGTTATACAACACTCATTTAATACAATCACAGAAAGATTAAATGGAATATTAATTAAATTAGAGAAATAAGGATGTTCCAACGATCAAATATGTAGTGGAATATAATTGTTGCATAATGAATCTATTACAAAAAGCAAAAATAAAATAATAAAATTAATCTACTTCTAAATTATTAAACTTAGGTTTCATCCGAACCCTGGGCAGAAAAAGAACTTAGCCACACATTGTCGGGGTGAAAACCATCTTCGAGAGGTTGTTAACTAGCATCGACAGCTCCTCGTCGAGGCTCGAACCTTCCAGTGCTGGTCCAGTGGGGGTAGAAAAGGAATTAGAGAGGAAATGGAGGACTTGTGGTCGAAGGACCTGTATGCTGAAAATGGTGGGGGTGGGGGTCTATTTATAGATTTCCAGAAATCCTTGTCCTTCTTGGATTAGGACCTGATGGCACGACCCGTCCGGACATTAATGGTCAGTCCGGATGGTAACGGCTATTGAAGTCCCGACGGAGATGACAAGTCCGGACAGTGACGGTGACTGCGTCCTAACTGGTGATGCCCAAGAGTCGTGACGGTGTTGGCGACTAAAGTCCGGACAGTGGTATAGGGTCCGGACGGTGTTGGCGACTTGTGTCTGGATGGTTGTGTAGGGTCCGGATGGTGTGTGTTGTCTTTGTCTTTTTCCTTAAATTTTCGTCTTATGTTGTGTAATTACTTGTTTTATTGCTGTTTTGGTGTAGTTTTGCATTCCTTCTCCAAAACCTGTCTTAACACAAAAACACTACAAAAACACAATATTATATAACTTCTCGGGGCCTAACCTAGTGTAAACAGCGGGATTAAATCATCACTTTTGAGTGCCAATCAGTACCACCTTTGAACCATCTAGTCCAAACCTCACCACTTATGAGAAAAGCGAAACTGTTTTGGAAAGCCACTCCAAAACCCGTTTTTGCCCAAAAACCCCAAACTGGGAAACCACCCCCTTTGTACATGATTTTAGCTATGGCTATCAAATCACAAATCTGACTTGTTTTGCCTTCCATCAATTTTAAGCCCGATATAGCACAAAACTACTAAATATCGTAAAATTCACTGTTTAAGCACAAAAAGTATAAACTCAAATCTGAAAAGACAGATATCTCCTAAACATGCTCACAACCAAGGAAAGCTAAAAAGTTTCCAAAAAAATCAGGGCTAGAAGCCCGAAAAATGCAAAACTAGCATATAAAGCCCACTTTAAGTATAAAAATACGAAAATACCCTTACATATAGTAAGTAGAGTTCAAGAGTAGGTTGATTCCTACCTCCCAAGATGATCCAAACCAAAAAATACCAAAATGAGGCTAACCAAAAACGTCAAAATCAAGTTCCAGCTCGGTGAATGTGTAGCCCTCGACTCCCCAATCAACCTTGCAGCTTCAGAATCTAAGCACGAACACCCAAAACCAAGAAAAGCCAAGCTCTAGGGCTCAGATCTGGTTCTAGAGAGAAGAAGGGGAGAAAAAACCAAAGGAAATAACCAAAAAGTCAAACAACCCACAACCTTTATAAGCCCAACCGACATGAGTGCACTCGAGCGGACTACCAAGCGCTCGAGCGGTCTCAGTTGTTCTGCACAGATCGAAAACTTAAAAATTGAGACCCGTTCCCAAATCGAACGTCCTCAAACTTGGCCCAATGCTTAAGAAAAATACACCGAAGCTTCCAAAACAAATGACACGATCATCTAACCTCAAATCGTCAATAAACTTTAATTCTTTAAAAACTTTTAACCGTTTTCTCGGAAAAACAAAATGAACGCCGATTTAGAATGAAAGCTTAAGACCCAAAACCGTCCATGATCTCTCGGCCCAAAATTTCCCAAAGCGTGCCAAAAAACATCACACGTGCAATCTAGGATCAGGTCCTTACATAGCATGTTAATTTTTTTATCTTTAACTTGACTAGTTGCTTCATGCGCAACTTGGAGTTTATCCTAGATTTGCTTAGCAGAGTCACACCCTTGAATTCTATTGAATTCATTGGGTCCTAATGCATAATGTAGAAAGTTAATAGCCTTAGCATTGGTCTATAATTTTTCCCAGTCATCATCATTATATTCACTCTTAGGTTTGGGAGTGGATGCTCCTTCCTTAGTGATGGTAGGTGTGAGAAGTCCATTTATAATGGCCCTCCATGCGGCCATATCTTATGATTGGATGAAGTAAGTCATCCTAGTTTTCTAGTATGTGTAGTTTGACCAATTAAAAAGTGGGGGTTTGGTGGAAGATTAGCCTTCGGCCAAAATGCTGTGTTTGTTTATGTTTGCCACAGATCACTATAGGATGTTAAGCCTAATCAGTAGCACTTGGCTGTGATACCAATTGTTGTCCCGAAATCAACCCAAGGGGGTGGAGGGGGGGTTAATGGGTTGTTTGGAAAACTTGAAAAATTTTACAAAAACTTTATGTATATGTAAAAAATAAATACAGCAGTAAATGAAATGAAAAAGTTGCTAAAAAATAAAGAGTTAAGGGAAGACAAGATACAACCAGATTTATAGTTGTTCAATCTTCCCTGACTTACGTCTACTCCCTAAGCAACTTAGGAATTTTAGTCCACTAAAAATGATTCTTCAATCGGGCGAATAGAATCCTCAATACAGTCGGATTCCTTCAGTGGGTGAATCGTAATCACCTTTATGTTTATAGTTAAAAAGCAGCTTATATTCCTTTACAGAGTTATTATAGATAATTTCTCCTTGGATGAGATGATTACAACCTTAAAGCTTACTACAATGATTGTCACTCACTCTTAAGAAGCTTTACAGTAAATGGGAGAGGAGTAAATGAGCAGTAAATGAACTGGAGAAGTTCTCAGTAGTAGTAATGAAAGCTCCATGAATGGTTGAATAGAATATTGAGTGTTGAGCAATAGAACAGTGAGTGTATAAATTTCTCCAGTATTTTGATCTTCATACTTAACTCCATGTATAGATATTTGAGGAATAGAGTCGTTCGGAGCACTTTCGGCGCATTTAATACTTCAAAAAATAGCCGTTGAGAGCTTCAAGAATTTAAGACCCGAGTGCAAGTGTCAACACTCTCACCTTGGTGTCGACACAAATGGTTTAGGGCTTGAATGTGTCGTCACTTTTCTCACATGTGTCGACTCAACTTGGTCTAGGTGTCGACACTTATCCCTTTGGTGTCAACACTGTTGTTATTTATAAAGAAACTCTCCTTGGCTTGACACTTTTGCTACTGGTGTTGACACTTTGTCTTCAGAGCTTGTGGTTTCGACACTGAGTCACTTGGTGTCGACACTTTTGATATTTTTAAGGATACTTTCCCTGGGTCAACACTTTTGCTGTAGGTGTTGACACTTTTGGTTCACCACTTGAGATTCTCAAATCTTTAAGTGTTGGTGTTTAAGTATTCATGAGATCTTCAACCTTGATTATAGGGACTTCCAATACAGAAAATTGTCTAATTTTACTTCCCTTAATTTCTGAAAATACTTGCTTTTGCATAATCAAACATTAGTAACAACCAAATCAATTAGTTGTTATAAGTCAAAATCAAAGTAGAGCATGATTGAATAACCCTTAGGCTAACAATAACCTTTACAACTAAACACTCCAAAATAAGTAATATTAGGCTTGCGTCCCATCCACAATTCATAAGGAGTCTTATTTAGAGTAGGTCTAATAATCACACGATTCATTACATAATATGCGGTGCTAATGGCTTCGGCCTAAAATTACTTAGGCAAATTATGTTCATTAAGTATAGTCCTATCCATTTCTTGTAAAGATCTATTCTCACGTTGAACTACTCCATTTTATTGAGGTGTTATAGGTGCGGAGAAGTTGTGTGCAATTCTACATTTATCACAAAAACGTTTTATGTCTTCATTTTCAAACTCTCTACCATGGTCACTCCTAATGTTTGTTATGACATGACTCTTTTAATTTTGGAGTCCAGGACATATCTTGGAAAAGTGTGTGTGTGCCTCATTTTTGTGAGCAAGAAATAACACACAAGTATAACGAGTATAATCATCAATAATCACATATGCATACAATTTGTCACCTAGGCTTGCCACACGGTTTGGTCCAAAAAGGTCCATGTGGAGGAGATGTAATGGCTTAGAAGTTGAAATCTCCTTTTTTTTTTTCTTTTTGAAAGATGTTTTCTTTTATTTTCCAAGTTGACATGCATCACAAATTTTGTTTTTGATAAAAAATTTTAGGTAAACCTTTAACTAAATCCTTTTTAGAAAGTTTTGAAATTAAATCAATACTTGCATGTCCTAATCTTCTGTACCATAACCAACTATGCTCATCATGAGCCATAAAACATTTAACATCTTAGTTGGACAAGTCATCTAGGCTAATTGTATACACATTGTGATTCCTATATGCAACAAATACAACATGTTCATCACTTTTCACAATGCATTTATTTACAACAAAAGAAACATCATAATCACTATTAAATAATTGATTAATGCAAAGTAAGTTATGCTTAAGTCCATCAACAAGTAAAGCATTCTTAATGCAAAAGGAAGAATTATTATATATATTGCCAACTCCAACAACTTTACCTCAAGTGTTGTCACCGAATGTGACAAATCCTCCATCCTTGGGCTTCAAGCAAGTCAAAAACCTTGCATTTCCAGTCATATGCCGAGAGCATCCACTGTCAAGGAACTATTTAATGTTGCTTGTATGTACTTGTAAAATCATCATGTGTGACATAGTTTAGTACCCATCTTACTTTGGGTCCATATGGGTAAGCAAAATAATTCATGTTATGCAAGTAAGGATGCACATGATTTGTGTATGAACCGGCATATTTAAACATGTTGGGAGGTGGTATATAAAAGGCTTTCCTTTTGGATTGCCGTGTGTGTGTAGGTGTCTCATATGGCATTTTGGAAACTTTGGGTGGAGGATAACCCTTTTTAACCCTAACCTTTTTGGTTGGTTTGTTACCTTTTAGTCTAGAAACACAAAATTGAATGACATGTCCCTTTTTGCCACAAAAACAACAAATAATAGGCTTCGGCAGTGAGGTTTTAACAAATGGGTTCCTAACGACAATTTTGCTTACATTTGGATTAAATCCTAGCCCTTCCTTGTTACACTACTACAATAATTTTCAAAAGTCTCGCTACAAATAAATAAAAAGATCACGATTTTTGTAAAATAGTGACTGAAAAATTTTAAAAAATCATTAATCGTGATTTTTTCATGTAATCGAGATATATATTGGAATCCTCTGGTTCATGTACTCTCACATGAATGTATCATAGATCCTAAAGTTGATTCTGTTACTACTTGTTTTCAATAAATCAAGATTGTGGCTGGTTTGAATACTGGAGTATGGACGGTGATAGGAAGAATCAACCTGGGGAGAGCAAGGAGTCAACTGGACTTGCTCTCAAGGTATTTAATGAAATGCCACAGCCAAGTTCTGAGCCAAAACATTGTTGGTCCTGCCTCTCTGAGGCTTATGGTCCATTTGGACGATATATACTGATTGGTTTTCTATAACTTATTCTGTTTTAGACAACAATTGGGATGAGTGTATCTTATGTGATAGTGGTAATACATGTTTTTCTCATTGCTTGTTTAAGCTATTTACATTTAGAATGTGATGTTATGAGTGTTGTCCAATGGCTACTCAAGTTTTGATGTGGTAAGATGCTTCATTACCTGTCAACTGGCTCCATCTCCAAGGATTGGTTCTTCCCTTCAAAGCACAGGTAGGGAAAAGGTGCAGTAATTGATGTTAATTGGGTTAAAATCGATTTTTTTTCCTTTGTTTATCACAAGCTAGTAGCGTCACAAGTTCTTGTGTTTTGTTTGTTTAAAAAAGCATCTTGATTATAAAGCTATGACTAATTACCTAGTTGTCTTTTCTTGGGACAGGACCCAAAACTATCTTTGTATTGGATTTAGCATGAATATGGAATTGAGAACCGAAGAATGTGATTTGGGCCCCCCAAAAAAAATTATCCCCATAGCTTTAGTATGTTGTTACACGTTCTAATGAAATACCTATTCTATGTGAATTTTTGGGTACGTCTGTGACGTGCATCTAAGTATCGAGTTCATATAATTTTCTGTTAATAGACAAATTTATTCGGTTACATTTGAAGTTTCACATATACATTTATATTTTTGTTAAATCTGTGTTTACAATCTTGATGTATCATGTTGTCCATAAATTAGGAAATCTTATTCATGGTTATAGTAAGTTCGATGAAGAAAAATGCATACTTGTTGGTGCATATCCATCTATAATCTATACAAGTTAAGGATGTATCACATACACTTACTCAAGTGTTGACTGTAAATCATCTAGCATGGGTACTTTACACATTCAAAGTGGTCATGTAATATAGTGTAATACGTGCTTAGCAATATTTTGGTGATGAATCACGTGTTTTTGTGAACTATAATAAATGTGTAACTATAGGTTTTATTGCATTTGATTCTAAGCCAATGTTTTGTTGAGACTGTTTAGTGTGTCATTGGTTAAGTCAAGAGAGACCCTGCACCATTGCACCATGCAGCAAGATTATTAATAAATTCTCAATTAGAGAATGGAGATCTTCCACATAAGGTAATTCTACATTGCTTCTTCCTGCATTGATTGGAAAGTTTTGAATGTGTCTGAAGTTCTATAATATTTTATTCTAAAGAATTTGCTGTGGAAATAAACAGGAAAATCTATGTGCAAGACTTTCTTGAGCTTGATATTATTATTAAAGTAACTCAAGATTTTGTGTGATGCTATTCTGTTCTACTTGCAATTTGTATGTTACTTAAAATATTCCAACTCTTGTACCTTCTAATTTTTTCAATTCAGCTAACCTATATTAGGTTAACTTTTTTGAAGTTAACTGTCTGAGAGACGAGAAAATGAATCGCTCCACACAGCTGGCCGTAAAGAGAGAAAGGTAAAGAACTTAAGGTGCATAGAATCAAAGACGTTCATGACTTAATTTTATTATATGGCTTTTTTTGGTCGTTAGCTTTCTTGTCATCCAAACGGATTTGGATTTTTCTATATCGGGTGAAACTATGAAAATGTGTTAGATCATAGGCACAAAAGTATATTATTATATTTAGGAGAATTATACCTTGTTTTTATGTTTCTATGTTAAAATTCTCAGTAAAACACATAAATCAGTTTTGAAAATCTTCATCATAAGTTTAGTTAAGGCCTGCAGTATATTGGCTTAGAGCCTTTAAATTCAGTTGAAGTCACATTAGCTACTTCTGTGTTCTATCTATGTTTGCAAGGGATTTAAAGGGTTTCTAAGCCAAGAAAAGGAATAAGGTCATTTGCTTGATGGATAAATTGCAGATGAAGTTAAAGTTTCTCTTCCTATATCCATATTATAAGCTCCAGGCTGTTACTAGATTTGTCACTTGTGAAATTGATGAAGGTTCTGACTTCCTAGTTGTTCAGAATTGTTATGGCAACAGAGACACTAAAGCAAGAAAAAAAAATGACCAGTAAAAGAGGACTAGCTATTAAGAGCAATGCACATTAGACGCCTGAAATATTACTTCACTTATTTTACATTCGTTGAAATTATATTTTAGATACTTTCTTACAGTCTTTGTTTTTGTGACTATTTTTACTTCTACCAAACTCGGGATAATTGATGTTTCATATAATTTTCTATTATTGCATATAAGTAGCCTAATTGTGTGAATCTTTGGCTTGATGACACAGAAAATATTATATAACGTGGTGAGAACTACGTCAAAGTTATGGGATGCAATAACTGACAAGAGGATTGATCTTCAAGAGCTGAGGCTGGAACTGAAGCTTTATTTAGTTTTGAACGAACAAGTAAGGTCTTTTCTCACTATAGCATAATGATTTAGGCAGCACATTCCACTGGAAGGTTTTATGTTTTGCATCTATTGGGGCTCTTAGCACCTAATAAGCATGAGTAGCCATAAAAGATGAGGCCACAGGTAAACCCCAATAGATGGTAGGCATGGAATCACTATACAACCCAAAATAGAAGCAAGTGTCCCAACATTTTGTACCTCCCTCACTTTACTCGACTTGATTTCCATATTCACCTTCAAAACCAAGAAAACTTATATTATTCATGTGAATTGTGTTTATTCTTACACATTAATTGGGAAGCTTAGAAATTTTCAAATTAATTGTTTCAAAAAGATTGTGCGCCATGAAAAAGTATTGAATGTGTGATTTTGGAAACCTTCAAGTTCTTTTTTCGAGACACATTATAGTGAATATTGAATAAGTGTGGTTCTGTTTCGGTAATTTATCTTGCCAACGTCCATTTATTTAAGAACCAATTGACATCGTTTTTGGCCATTTGCAATGATAATTTCTTACTGGCGTGCTATTCAAATCCTTGGATATAAATTGGGTGGCCGAGATTGCCCACCTTGAGAACTGGGATTCAATTGAGATATATCACTCTAGCTCATTATCTCAGGCAATTGAGGATCTACAATCAAGCTCTTTATCTCATGTATGTCTTTCCTTGAAAAAAAAAACATTGAAATTGATTTTTGAAATGAGAAACTAATAAACGATTGAGTAAATCACTACTTCACAGGCAGATATTGAAACTGTGAAGGAAGCTATCTCCTCAGCCATTGATGTGATGCTAGCAATGGGGTCCTCCACTTGTTCTAGACTCTCAAGGGTGAGATTATTACTGTTTCTGTTTCTGTCAATGATACTGCCATTGTGCCATATATAAATATGATCAAGGTTTTGATCTTTTTTTTACTACCGGTAATTATATGTTCTAATATCTTTTGGTATGTGCAATCCAATTTATAATGCATTTCCTTTCCTCTAATTTTTTCTTCTTTTTGGAATAAAATTGAATAATGTTTTGTCGCCACAAGAATATTGTCCATTTAAGATGATGTCATAGTTGATAGTACATTATTTCTATGGTCACAATAGTTGAACAACTTTCTAAAACTTCATTTGAAAGTAGTGCAGTTTCTTAATGCTACAAAATTAAGTTATGATTTTAGCATGGGCCAGAGGGAGAGGGGTGACCAGCATTTTACGCGTATGAAATATGAGTTAAATTTTAGTTTCTAGTGTTATTTTCTAATTACTATAGTAATATCATTTTTTGTTAACAAGTTTTTTTTTTTAAATGAACTTTTGTAGTTCAATGACAAACCTTTTTACACGAAAGCTGAATGTGATGAAGTTCAAGCTGAATGGATCGATTTTGTTTTAAAGACTATATGAATTCCTCTTTGCTTTTTCTCTTCTTCGGGTATTTAAATAGCTTTTGTTGAGTGGGGCATCTTTGCTTGTTGGGAGTATTGGGGCTTTGCTTGTTATACATATATTGAAAATGATTGTAAGTCCTTATATCCTTTCAATTAAATGTCCTAGTCTACATTTCGTGAGACAATGTGTTGATGTCTATTTCCACTCCCACATTTTATTGCAGTTTGGAACAGATTATGTGGTTGAAAGAATCCAATCAATGAATGAAGATCTTTTGAAGACCAAGTACAAGGACAAGTTGGAAGCATTATATAAGGAATACTGCATCCATTTCCTTTCCTGGTTTTTTTAGTCTTTTTTTTTTCAGTTTGTGTCCTTTGGTTGGAGAGGTTGTGCTTGTTTTTATTTCCTAAAACTTATATTTTGGGAACAAGGTTATGTAATTATTTTTTAATTATATTGCTATAAGAAATTTATTAGAACAAATGATCTTTTTTATACTATGAGAAGTTCATTATGTCCATTTTAATTAACTTTTAAGTTTTATTATGATTATGGAAATAAAAATGTCTTCACATTTCAAATTTTGTATGTATTCGAATTTTTAATTTTTTTTATGAATGATAATTTTTTAGTATATTTTTTATCTTAATGTGGTTGTATTGTATATTACCATCTAATTATGCAGGTAGTGTAATCATACAAAAAATATTTTTATATAATATTATTTTTTTTTAAAAATTATATTTTTAGTCTCGGTTAAAAACCAAGACTAATAAAAGTACCCCTCTAGAAAGATCTCGATTAAAAAAGTACTCTCCTCTAAAAAGATCTCGATTTTTATCGACATTAAAGATATAAGGTCTTGGTTCCAAGACAAAAGATATAAGGTCTCGGTTAAATGCCGAGACTAAAGATATAATGTCTCGGTTTTGGAGCACTTTTG
>JAULLH010155496.1:0-13430 GCA_035668455.1 Sarracenia alabamensis
TTTAGTTAGGACTATGATGCAAGCTTATGTATTTAGATAGTACATTTTCTTGTTGTTTTCTTTTTCCTATTTTCTTTATGCTTTGCTCGAGGACTAGCAAAGTGTAAGTTGGGGGGTGTGATTGTCACTCAAAAGTGACGATTTAGACCCATTAATTTAATCTAGGTTAGTCCCAATTTGTTATCTAATATATGTTTTGGTAGTGTTTTTGTGCATAAGACAGGAATTAGAGGAGTGACGCAAAACAGCTACTTTTACAGCAAAAATGATGCAAACAAACGAAGACCAACAAAAGGAACACTAATCGTTCAGACGCTTATGTCAAACATCCTGACCCCAAGCCCAAGACAGTATAGACGTTCATCACGCCACCCGTCCAGATGTTATCACCGACCGTCCCGACGCTATCGCTGACTGTCTAGATGCTACTAGCTGACTGCCCCAACATTCCGAAATAAGAAACTTATGTTATCTCCAAGCAATTTCTGTCTGGATGCCATGGGAATACCGTCTGAACGCTCCGTGTCAAGACTTCTAAATTTGATGCTATGGAAAAACTATAAATATGACCCATGTCTCACACTCCTAACCACTTCTAGTCAATTCTGATCTTCTCTCATATAGTTCTCTCATCCTTCGGCCTCCGACTAAGTTACCTCTGGAAGGTCAGGACCACGCTGAGGAGCTGCCGATGACGATCTACATAAACTTGACGATGGACTCCTGTTCGACCATGAGTGGCTAAGCCCCTACCTCCACCTCGGGTGACGATAAAGTCGAAATTGGTAACATAGGAGTAGATGAATTCTATATTTTATTTATAATTTGTAATCAGATTGTTATACAACAATATTATTGAATGCCTTTTGTGGATATTTTTAAATTAATTTAATTCCCATTTAAGCTTTTTGTGATTGAATTAAATGAGTGTTGCATGATTGTTTTAACAGTTCGAATACGCAAATTTGAGATATATTAAGCCATGGATAAGACGAGCCATGCTCCGGACGGGTCGTGCTAGAATCCCAGATAGTCCATGCCATATTTGTTATTAAGAATTTTGAAAATAGAACATGAGATATTTTATACTCCGGATAAGATATGCATTGTTGAAATCGGAATCTGTCTTTCTTGTATATCCAAATCGGTCATGTCCCGATATGATCTAATCTAATTCAAGCTAGATAAAATAGGAATTATATCGAAACTAGATTACCAAGTATCGATGGATTCTGAACTTGTGGTGGAACTTTTTCCATTAATTTAATCCTTTTTAATTACTTATTTATTTTTATTTCTAAAAACCATTTGTCCAAAAATCCAAGATTTACTCAATTGCTTTTTGGATTAAATAATTTGGACAATATCCTGTTTCTAAATAAAATAACTCTTTTCCTCATGGAATCGACCCTGGACTTACTGCTATTTACCCAGTTAGTAGTAGATCTTGGTACTATAAATTAAATAAACGGAGGTACATGTGATTAACGACTAAACAATCTGTAACCTACCAGCACCCGAGCCCTTACCTTCCTTATACCTAAACAAATCCCACCCTAGCCCTTCGAACCCATCATAAACCCATATCCCAACCCCCATTGCTGCCACCAAATACATAACCTCCCACACCTGTCACATTTTAGGTATTTCTTTTATCTTTCTTGTTCTTGGGAGAAGTTTGTTAGTATAAGTGTAGTGCCATAGACCACTGGCCCGATCTCTATTTGTCTACATATATAATTATTTTCACTTTTAATAAAATATCAGCAGTTGTTTCCTTTCATTATCAGTTCAATTCTATATTCTTGCCATGCTATTTTTATTATCACTAATGAATGGCCTAAAATTTATGCATTATTCAGATAAAATTTGATAATACATCGCTGCTGAATCAGGTACAATTTTGGCTTCCTTTAACATATTTCTTATCTTTTGTCTAATGAGAACATAGAAAATTTTAAAATGGGGGGTAGAATTAGACCACTAAAATTTCAAATCTATAGAAATTTTGAAATATTGTGGGAAATTATATGTAATTTGAAAAAGATAAAAATAAAATTGTAAGTTAAATACTCCAGATGAAAAAAACAATTATTTATTTTTAAGTTACAACAATTTGATTGATAATAATCAAAAACTAGACCACCTTGCAACAAGCAACGATATTTGAAACAGTGTCCACCTTGCAACTAGGCAAATAACAAGTCTAATATGCAACAAGCAACGATGGTGAGGTAATGACACCACATTGCAAAACGATGTTGGTATTGCGATACAATAATGGTGAAGTAATGACACCACATTGTACTTTTGGCTTCTGATATTTGAAACAGTTATGGTGATGTGATTACACCACACTATGGCTACTGGTTCGACATGTGCAGCGCTTGATATTTTTTCAGGTAGCCATTAATTTAGATAGTGTTATACACTTAATCTGAGCCACATTATGGTGATGTAATAACACCACATTGTACTTTTGGCTTCTGATATTTGAAACAGTTATGGTGATGTGATTACACCACACTGTGGCTACTGGTTCGACATACGCATCACTTGATATTTTTTCTGGTAGCCATTAATTTAGATAATGCTATACACTTAATTCGAGCCTATAAAATCTGTCTACCTAACATTACAACCAAAAATAAAGTCATGCTTGATCCCAAAAGATAGTATGATTTGAAAAGGCTAACTAAGACTTTTCCCAATAATCAGTGTTCCAATCACGAGATTCTTAGTCAATCTTCTTTAAAACTACGTTTTTAGTGTTTAAGGTAGGTGTGAAAAATTTTCTTTGTTATTCATCACCTCTACCACATAACTTGAGTGATATATTACAGCTTGTTTCTGAGAGATTTATTTCGAGTGAACAACCGGTGAGATTTAAAGTTGAGATCTGGTTGCTTTAACTATTCAAGCCTGATTGATTCAGAAGTATGCATGTTGATAATTAACTGAGTTCACACACACGCACATCAGGTGCAAGATTGAGAAAGTTATCATAAAAATTTTACAACTTAAATATTGTTCTATTTAAAAGTCGGGGATGTGAATATTTACAGTTTTATCCTTAAAATTTCCGAGATACATGTGAGAACCAGTTGGGACAAATATGTCAATAATTGTTAATGTTCATATTAGTCTTACTGTTCAATTTTCGTTCTGTTTTATTTATACTTTGCTCGAGGACTAGCAAAGTGTCAGTTGGGGGGTGTGATCGGCACTCAAAAGTGACGATTTAATCTCACAATTTACACTAAGTTAGCCACGAGATATTATTTAATATCATATTTTTGTAGTGTTTTTGTGTTTAGACAGGTATTGACAAGGAAATGTAAAGCGACAACAAAACAAGCAAATCAACAACACAAGATGAAAATTGAAGAAAAAGACCAAGACCAAAAAACATCCCATCCGGACTCTTCTCACAACCATCCGAGATTTCATGGCCACAACCGTCTCGACGGAAGCCATGACTGTTCGGACTCTCAACCCATTTACTATCTGGACTCTTGCTAATTTCATCCGGAGAGTCTGTTGCCAACACATTCTTAATCCGAGAAGGACTCTAACTTCCTGAGATCTATAAATAGACCCCAGACCCCCATTAATTCTGACATCCAAGTCCAATGATGGAAATCCTTCTTCTTCTCTATATTTACACTTCAGCCCCCAATGGGCCAACACTAGAAGGCCCGACCCTCTACGAGAAGCTGCCGACTAACATCGACAACAACTTAAAGATGGTGTTCGTCCTGACCATGTGTGGCTAAGGCCTCCATCTGCCTCGAGTTATAATGAAACCCAAGCCTGGTATTTTAGGAGTAGATTAATTCCTTGTATTTTATTTTAGCCTTTTCAATTGGATTCATTATACGACTATATTGAATCCACGACATATTTGTTCGTTGGAAAATATTTCATCTCTAAATTAATTAATATTCTATTTAATCTTTCTGTGATTGTATTAAATGTGGATCACATAACTGTACTTTATTATTCATCAAATATTAAATATGAGATAGTCTATACTGTTAGCCTAAAGGCTCTTTTCAATCAAGCCTTGTTTTGGTTTTAATTATAACAACACATTGATTTGATGTTGTTAACATTTGATTGAAAATGAGGCTTGATTGAAAAGAGCCTCTACTATGCTTAAAAGGTAGATTATTCCTAAAAATACTTTCGAAAACACAAGAAAATATTAGCAACATCAAATCAATGTGTTGTTATAATGAAAACCAAAATGAGGCTTGATTGAAAAGAGCCTTTACGCTAAAGTCTCCCCCTTTTTGATTATGGCAACCATTGATTTGTAAAGGCATAAAGATATATAAATTAAGCTCTAGATACCAATGAGTTGAAATAGTTGGTTATGCTCTATGATACCAATTAGACAATTAGATTGAAACCAAAATAAATCAATGTGAATTGAATAGAAAGAATATATAGCAAACAATGCATATGTGAAAATCAATCCAAAAATCTCTCTCTCCCCCCCTCCCCCCCTGTCATAGCAAAAAGGCAAGAGAGAAACAATCCTTGTCATAGCAAAAAGGCAAGAGAGAAACAAATAAAAGCACATATATCAAAAAAAAATTAGAATGAGTTTATCTTCGCTTGTTTATATCTCCGCCTTAGTTAGTGGAAAAAAATTTCCCTTCTGTGAAATATCAAAATCTACAAGGGATTTAGTGTATCAGAGCAAAAGAAATGCAAAAACTCCCCCTGAGATGTTAGAGGTAAGCATGTCTGATACCAATTTTGATGCCAAGATAGAAAATATATGATACCAAAAGGTTTTCAAAACAAGACTCCCCCTTTCTTAGGTAAGCTATGCATTGCTTATGACATGCCAAAATTATGATTGAGACAATTGGAATCATATTTTGAATAAAGACCATAGCAGAGCGGGTCTAAGAGAATTTCACCAAAAAAATGATTTATTGAGAGAATTTTATCTGTGAAATAACCTGATTATTGACCGTCATACACTATAGGTTTTAAAGATGAAATTGAATATGATACCAATTGAACATCAAACATAAGATTTCATTCAAGAACAATGTTTATCAATTTGATTGAAAGAATTAGGCTACCCTGTTAGCATATGCACTGAGGGATTATGTATTAATATAAGGGATTTGAGATACAAAAATAGGGTATGATATCAACATACATCAATTCCAAATTGAAAAAAAAACATAAGATAAACTCAAAGCATCAACATTCAATTCCATTCAGAAGATTATCATTCAGAGCCATGAATGTATAACAATAACAGAAATTGCAAAAAAAAAAAAATTATAAAGCAGTTGATGTTTCAAAAGATTATTTCACAAAAACAACATAAATTGCCCCAAAAGTACAGAAGAAAGAAAGAAAAAAAATTAATCTAAGTCCTTCTCAGCTTATTCACTTCCCAAGCATTAACTCGAGCAACAATGTCGCAAATTGCTTGAGCTAGGTCGTCATCATCTTTCTTCTTCTTCAAATCCTTTTTCTTCTTGCTCTCCTTCAACTCGTGAATCTCCCTGAGAGCGAAATCAACCTTCTCCTCCTGCTTGTTGATCTTGATGAGAAGATCAATGATCGTTTGAGTAAGGTTATCCACCTTCCCGTAGGTAGTTTGAAGGATGGATACAGCGGAGAGAAGTTTGGTCAAGTCAGTTGGCTCAACTAATGGAGGATTGGAAGATGAAGCGATGGAAGCAGAGGGAATAGACAGAGAGGGAATGGAGAAAGATGCTTCCAGGGAGTCAGAGGATAGGTCAATGGGGGCGTTGAGAGAGGTATCAGTATCCTTGTTAGTTCCAGTCTTCTTCTTCTGACGAGGGTTTGTAGAGACTTCAGAGTTTAGTCGCTCTAGCCCTAGGGTCTGTTAGAGTTGACGCAATGGAAGTTTAAAAAAAACATTTAGGGTCATTGATTACGTGACCGTAAAATACATAATCATCTGTTTTTCATGAAAAGCAAGAACTATTATCTATGTAGGATAGAAATATACCGAATGAAACTTTTAGCAAAGTTTCTAAGATCTACGTATTGAGGCAAGACCACCTGGTGATCTTTTCACGTATGACCCGTTTCACGTCTCGACTCCGGCGTGTGGGCACCGATCCGAGTCAAGTTCCTTGGCTTATACACACTTATTTTCCTCTCCAAAAATTGATCAAAAATCAAGAGAAAGAGAGACGGGGCCGGCGGCTATGAATAGTGGAGGGAGATAGAGGATTTTAGCTATATATCAATTAGGTCAAAAATATTTTGCATGGAGATATATGTATATCTCCTTCCTTATTTTTATAAATCCATATATTCACCTCCCATATAAATATGAGAATATGTATATTAATAAAAATACATCCTCTCTCTCTCTAATAAAATATATGTATTTTATATTTCATGCATTAAGAGATATATCCATATATATCACCTTCCTAATTGCATTAAATAAAATACACCCATTGCATATTTAACCCCCTTAATGCCAGCCATGTATAAATGTAGAGATCAAAATTATTTTATATATTTAATGATCTCAATATATTAAAATAGCCTTAAGTGTATATATCATATTACCATAAAGGCAATGATCAAAATACACTTAACTAAAATAATTTATTCTCTCGCAAATTATGGCCGACCACCCTTGGGTTAAATGCCCAACATGCTACTTTGCCAATTATGTCCCTAGTTGTTTAATTTAATACCCCGAACGTCCCGGTGAAAAAACAGATGATCGAATTAAATTAAATAATAACAGAAGACAACCAATAAACCGTACATATAAACGGGCTACGTGATGGATCACGACGAAGTATATGAGTTGGGCTAACTGTACGAGAAAAACAGACATCCCTAACTCAATCCCTGAGTTAGATCCTTTCTCGAAAGAACCATGACTTATTCCACTAAAGGCCCTGACTGAACTCCCGGCCCTAACTCGATTTGTGTCTCGAGTTTCCAATTATCAAATGCACTGTAGTCTCCTCACATTTAAGATATGCATTCTTGAAAATTGAATTAGGTTATTGACAACCTGGTTCGAAAATCCTCTTTTCCTCGCACCTGCACCTCTTACCCTTTTGACATGTTGGATCAAAACAACCACTTGCAAGATTCTGGCATAATCAAACCTGTAAGCTAAGCACACGAGGGGGAACTCCTCAACCTCAATCAGACGTGGATTCCATCAGCTGATTATCAACCATCAAATAAATAACGACAATACCCAACTCATCGGCCTTGTTGATCTCAATATCGAAATCTCAACCATTAGTGACTCAAAGCATTGTGCATTATCTGAACATGATTCGATCAGTTACGTCGGGATTAAGAATACGTGCAATCCATGATAATATAGGATGTAGATCAATTCATATAGTCAATATAGAATTGATCATCCTAATGATCATGTTCAATACACTCCAAGTGTACTAACACATTGAGCTCGAACATCAAATTCCTAGACCAGAATTCGACTCATTCGACCTAGCCAAGATCGGCTACTATAACGATGTGCTACAACCGTATTAATGGATTGTCCCGGTCCATTGCGATTGTGAGCCCACTTGTATATTTGTCAGAACCTTTGACCTGATCTTCCCCACTATATGCGACGAGTCAAATACTAGACAAAATATACGGACTATGCATTCACACATCATACACAATAGATACGAAAATGGTAAATGCAAATACATCTCAATAGTTTCTCATTAATATTCCAAGGATCAATGATAATAAATACATAAAAGCATGACTTTTAAGTATAGTATCCTAACAATCTCCCACTTATACTCAAAGCCATGCAAGTACACATCTTACATCTAACCCTTCTATATGATTGTCAAATATCTTATGAGACAACGCCTTTGTAAAAGGATCCACTAGGTTCTCCGCATATGCTATCTTGGAAACGACCACGTCTCCACGCTACACTATCTCCCTGATGAGATACTTCATCTCTATGTGCTTTCCCTTTTTGTGAACACTATGATCCTTCGAGTTCGTAACTGCCCCACTGTTATCACAATAGAGTACAATGGGCGACTGCACTAAAGGTACCACATCTAAGTCCAGCAAGAAGTTCCTGAGTCAAACTGCCTCCTTAGCTGCATCTGAAGCTGTAACATATTCGGCCTCCATGGTAGAGTCAGCAATACAAGACTGCTTGACGCTCCTCCAATTGATGGCTCCTCCTCCCAAGGTAAACACATAACCCAAGGTGGACCTCCTAGAATCTCTATCTGCCTGGAAATCAGAGTCAATGTACCCTAAGGGTACAAGACTATCAGCCTGGTACACCAACACATACTCCCTAGTCCTCTTCAGGTACTTGAGTATATTCTTGACTGCAGTCCAATGCTTTTCCCCTGCATTAGACTGATACCTGCTCACCATGCCAATGACATAATAGATATCGGGTCCAGTGCAGAGCATGGCATTCATGAGACTCCCTACTACTGAAGCATAAGGGATACCTCTCATCCTTTCTATCTCCTCAGGTATCTTAGGACATTGATCCATAGATAGAGTAATTCCATATCTGAAAGGAAGAAATCCTTTCTTGAAATTTTTCACGCCAAAACGAGCAATAATCAAGTCAATGTAACGGGCCTAGAATAAGCCCAACATCCTACGTGATCGATCTCGTATGAGGTTGATCCCAAGGATTTGGCCCACTTCTCCTAAGTCCTTCATTTCAAATTGACTTGACAACCATACCTTTACCGAAGATAACAGCCCCACATCGTTGCCGATTAGGAGTATGTGATCAACATAGATGACTAGAAACACTACCTTGTTTCCATTGCTCTTCTAGTACACACAATATTCGATAGGACACTGATCGAAGCTGAGGCTTTTGATCGCCTGGTCAAATCGAGTATTCTAAGACCTTGATGCTTGCTTAAGTCTATAAATGGATCTCTTAATCTTGCACAATATGTGCTCCTGGCCCTTTGCTATGAACCCGTTTGGCTGCATCATATAGATGCTCTCGTCAAGACATCAGTTAAGGAAAGCTGTCTTGACGACCATTTGCCAAATCTCATAGTTGAGATTCCCAGTAATGGATAAGAGAATTCGGATAAACTTAAGCATGGCTACCGGTGAGTAGGTTTCCTCATAATCAAACCCTTCTTTCTGAGTAAACCCCTTCTCAACAAGCTTAGCTTTGAAGGTTTCAACCATCCCGTTTACTCCTCTCCTTTTCTTATAGATCCATTTGCACCTGATGGGTTTTATCCCATCTAATGGTTCTACAAGCTCCCAGATCTGATTAGAGTACATAGACTCTATCTCGGATTCCATAGCATTTTTCCACAATTCCGCATCCTTGTCTTGAAGTGCCTCGTTATAGTTCCTAGGTTCAGTATCAAGTTCTTTCGGGATCTTATCGAGTGACTCTCCCAATAACATGTACCTCTCGGGTTGACGAACAACCCTCGCACTACGACGAGGACCCTCCTGTGCACTCGTGATAGGTGGTGTCTCATTCCGCTCATCAGGTTTAATTTCTGGTTGTACCATATATTCACTCCAAACCTCTTCTAGAACAACTTGTGACCGAGGTTTGTGATTTATCACATAATCCACTTCCAAGAATCTTGCATTTGTACTAACAAATACTCTCTGACTCTTAGGATTATAGGGTAAATCACCTTTGGTTCCTTTAGGGTACCCTACAAAAAAATAGACTTCTATCTTTGGTTCCACCATACTTGCATCTCCCACCAGCAGTTGTGCCGGGCAACCCCATATCTGGAAATGTATAAGACTTGGCTTATGCTCAGTCCGCAATTCCAAAGGGGTACTGGGAACTACCTTAGTAGGTACCGAATTCAGAATATATGTCGCCATCTCTAATGCAAATCCCTAAAACGAATGTGGAAAATCCGAGTAACTCATCATAGACCTTACCATCTCTTTAAGGAACCTATTCCTCCTTTCCGCTACACTATTTTGCTGGGGTATCCCCGGTGCAGACAACATGGATGTAATCCTATGTTCCGATAAGTAGTCCCTAAACTCCCCAAGAAGGTATTCACCGTCACGATCAGATCATAGGGTTTTGATACTTTTACCTGTATTCTTCTCCGCTTCAGCCCTAAACACTTTGAATTTCTCAAAAGTCTTAGACTTGCGATGAAACATGTAAATGTATTCATACCAGAGTAATTGTCAATAAATGTGACGAAGTAATCATATCCACCTCTTGACTGGATGTTCATAGGACAATACACATCAGAATGAACCAACTCCAACACCTCTTTGGCTCTAAGTCCCATGGTCATAAACGACCTCTTGATCATCTTACCTTCTAAACATGATTCGTAGACCGGAAGTGCCTCCACTTCCAATGAACTTAAAGGTCCATCTTCTACCAGTCATTGTATTCTTTTTAGATTAACATGACCTAGACGAAGGTTCCAAAGTAGTGTTTGGTTCAAGGAAGAATCTTTCCTTTTTAGTGGTAACATACGTAAGTTATTCGCCTCATTTTTATTAATAGTAGGAATAATATGATGCAATATATAAAGAGCATTTTCCAACGTACCACGACATATAAATTATTTTCCATCCAAAATATTGCAGTAATATTTATTAAAAGAAACTAAATATCCGTCATTCCCTAACCAGGAAATCGAAACTAAGTTCCACCTGATTTGAGGTACATATAAAATGTTCTTTAAATGTAAACACTTATTCCTACCAAAATAAAAAACCACATCTCCCAATGTTATAGCAGAGACCTATGATTTGTTCCTCATCTGCAGATATATCTCGCCCTCTATAAGCTGCCCGATTTCCTGGAACTCCTGTAAAGAATTACAGACATGATTAGTGGTTCCCCTATCTACACACTAGGTTTTCATAGATACAACCGCTAAACATGATTCAACTACAAAAGAGAAAGAAATACCTGCAACTTCCTTATTCTTCTAGTCAGGACAGTCCCTCTTTTAGTGTCCCAATTTCTGACAATAAAAACACTTGTCCTTAGGCGCCTTATTTTTCACCTTGGCAATCAATGGCTTAACCTTGCCAACCCTCTTTGCATTTATCTGTTGTTAACCTTTCTTCTTCTTCTTATCACCTTTTGGTTTAGAAGATGAAGCCTTTTCAACAACAAATGTGTGGGTCGACTTGCAGATAACACCTTCTGCTGCTTGAAATTCTTTTAACAATTCTGCCAAGGTAAAATTGAGTTTGTTCATAGTGTAGTTAAGGCGGAATTGATTGAAAGAATTAGGCAAATATTGGAGCACAATATCGTTTGGGTATCTGCATCGATTTTTGCTCCAAGGACCTCCAGGTCGTTTAGAAGATCGATCATCTTCATAACGTGGTCCCTCACAGGTGTACCCTCAGCCATAATCGTGTTCATGAGAGCCTTCATGGCTACCTGCCTTGCTGTCCTACCTTGCTCACTAAACATCTCTATCTCGTTAAGCATGACGTCAGCTGCAGATCCCATAAACTGATGCTGGCTTTGCAACACGTCTGACATAGAAGCCAGCATGTAGCAAGTTGCCATACGATCAGCCTTCTTCCATAAATCATAATAACGAACATCCAATTCAAGAGTTTCATTATTTGGAGTAGGAGGACAAGGCTCACTGAGCACGAACTTATAATCGTCAGAAGTCAACACAATATCGAGGTCCCGTTTCCATGTGATAAAGTCAAGTCCACTTAGCTTATGTTCTTTGAGATTCGCCGCTAGTGGATTGAAAGATCTCATTATTAAATCTTGAGAAACAAAAGAGAAAACTTTTTAATTATTTGAAAAAATTTAAGGTCCCTCAACCTTTTAATTTTTAAAGAATTATTGGCACCCCAAAGCCTTTGTGATTAAGCAGGCCACGTAGTGTGGACGTCTACTAACCAATCCATGTCTAGACAGACATGCCAATCTATTAATCCTTCTTAGAAGATATCACAACAAAAAAAATCCATCCAGAGTCACATCAACTAATTAGGCCACGTAGTGTAGACGTTTAATAGTTAACGAACCAATGACTAACATGTTTTTATTTCCAGATATATTCTAAGTGATTAAATAACAAAAAAATTTGGTCACCATAAATAAAAACATTGACTCCTTAGGGAGGCTATTTTTATTCATCGGTTAAGTGTATAATCATCTCACTTAATTTGAAAATCCCATGTCAAAGCCCGGAGCCTGGTGTGTGCAAGCCGTACTTTATACTACATTTCAAATTAACCCCATCCGGGGATTCGTTCTAAAGATACCATGATTTTAACCCTTCCTTAGGGAGACTGGTCAGGCCAGTACGCGATTTAAAATCACATCTCCAACGAACGTGTGATGGAGACTGTAGAACTTATCCGTGAATAAATCCTTCTCCCGGTTAATATGTTAAAATGAGGGTTTTACCTTTTTGTTTATTTTAAATATTAAACGCATTTTTAATTATCTAATTAAAATTAATCCGCCCTTAATCAATTAAAAATCCCATGTTTAATTTCATTAAAACAAACAAAAAGTTTGCTTATTTAATTTTGCGAAAAGAAATTAATTACCCAGGTTTTCCAAAACACCCTAATTAATTATCTACTTAACTCAAAAATTAAATAATTTAATTACCTATTTATTTTTTGTTTTAAAAAATTGCTTGGATTAATTATTTTAAAAATCCATTTTCTCTAATATTCCTCGATTTTAAAAATCATACATAAAAGGAAAAATAATAAATAAAATAAAAACCATCCATGCAATTAAATAAAACAAACAAATAATTAATTAAAAATAACGACAAATAAATAAATAAATAAATACCGTTACGATCCAGTCCATCCATTTAATCTTTTAATCTGACGGCCTCAGATTAAAGATTAAATCCTTAGGGTTACGAAACCCTAACGAGCCGTCAAAAGCCCGATATACCGCCTCAGCCCTCGGAGTATTGGCATAGCCTTAGACCGTCGCTAGACCGCTGGAAAAAGCTAAAACGGAGCCAAACAACCCCTGCCAAGCCCTGTGTCGAGCTACTGTCGCACCAGCTCCGCGTGCGCACTCCACGCCAGTTGCCCGCTGCCGCACGTGCGTCCCTGCTGTGCCGCGCCAGCTTGCTGCCTGCGTTGCGCATGCCGCGTGCACATCTACTTCATGCGTGCCGCACCGCCACCGCCACCACGGTTTCCGTCTCGTTTTCAATCCTTGTTTTCTGTTCCCCGATTTACAAGATAAATCCAAAAAACATGTATGAATATAAAAAAAATTTACATCGCAAAAAACCTATGCCCCACGTAGGAGGCGTACAAAAATCCTAATCCCGATTTAAAAACCGTTGGGATACTTTTGGTAAAATGCGATAAAATAAAACCATACATTCACACAACCGCATCGTAATGACAAAATGTTGCAAAATCATGGTTAGCACAATGGTTTTTTA
>JAULLH010157680.1:0-13417 GCA_035668455.1 Sarracenia alabamensis
GCTTGTACGAGGTTTCGATTCACCCATTGAAGAATCGCCCATTAGTGGATTCTAAACTCCCAAGGTGCTTGGGGAGAAGAGTAGGTCAAGGAGGACCGAACCTCTATAAATCTCTGTGTAGTATCTCTTTCTCTCTCTCTTTACTTTATGTATTTATCTCTATTGTTCTTGTGTGCTTGTTTAATATCTAAGAAAAGATGTTCAAAATTAGTTTAAAATCTTCTAATCAACCCATTCACCCCCCTTTTGGGTTGATATTGAACCTACAGATATAATAAACCCATTCATTCAAATGATATATTAATAGGATCGTAACAACTCTAAGCTGCAAAACCAAGGTTAATACAATGGTTTTTCATGAAAAATCGTAATCGTAGCTCTGATACCATTATTGGAGCCGTTTAGCGAAAAAATAAAAAACATTGACGACATGACCATAAAAAATGTGGGGTCGCATTTTTCATGAAAAACTAAAATCAAACTGATATTAAAACATTGTTACTTCATTGAAACTCGTATCAAAAGCCATTTAAAACATTGATCATCGATTTTGAGACCACCTTTAATCTTCTCGCGTATGACCCGATGTACATAACTATTATACCGAGTGGGCACCAATCCGAATCGTCATTCTTGGTTTCAAACACAGTAAAGCTCTCAAAAAAAATTCAAAATTTTTTGAAGAGAGCAAGGTGGGGACGGAGCACAAGGAGAGGAGAGAGTGTTATGACAATTAGGATTATAGTTATCTCCCTTTTTTCTTTTTGGCATAATACATACATTTATGTATATATTAATACCAATTTAACAATATATGTATTTATTGTCATTCCAAATAATAATAAGAGAATATGTACACAACTTAAAAAAATAATCATTCTCATGGAATAATACACATATATTATTCTTCCTTAATCTCCTCTCCTAATATAATATGGTTTCCCTTTATCTATCCATAAGATAAGAATACACATCTTAATAAAAATATATCATCATATTATACCTATTAGGGCCGACCACCAAGGGAGAAATCCCTAGGTGTGCCAAAAACCGAAAATACCCTCAAACATTTAATTTAATTCCCAGATCGTCCTGGCGGCAAAACCCACAATTGAATTGAATTAAAAAGTACCCAAAACCAAATAAATTAAATGAGGAAATATAGGACTCGGGCTAATCGTACGAGAAAACTGGATATCCCTAACCTAACCCCCCGAGTTAAATCCTTTCTCGCACGAGTCAGAACTTATTCCATTAAAGGCTCTGACTTAACTACCGCCTTAACTCGAATTATGACACAAGTTTCCAATTATCAATTGCACTGATATCTCCCAACGTTTATGATATGGATTCCGGATAATTAAAGTAGTTTACTAACAACCCGGTTCAATTATCCTCTTATCCTCGTAACCGCACCGCTTATCCTTTCGAATAGGCCTGATCATAAGATCAACCGGCTAAATTTGGCATAATTAAACCTATAAGCAAAGCACACAAGGGGGAACTCATAAACCTAAGTTGGATATGATTTTCATCTTCTGATTATTAACCATCGAACAAATAACCACAGTACCTAACCCACTGGTCATAGTAATCTCAATATCGAAATCTCAGCCATTGGTGACTCAAAGCACTGCACATTATTTGAACATGATTAATCAATCGCGTTGGGATTAAGAGTTTTTACAATACATGATGGGGATCAATTCATATAGTCAGTGTAGAATTGATCATCCTGTTGATCCCGCTCAATACACTCTAAGTGTACTAACACATCGAGCTCTAATATCGAATTCACAAACCTGAGTTTGAGGAATTCGACTTAGCCAAGACCAGCTACTATAACGATGTTCTACAATCATACCAATGGATTGTCTAGGTCCATTGCGATTGTGAGTCAACCTGCATATTCTGTCAGAATCTTTGACCCGCTCCTTCACGCTTCATGCACCGAGTCAAATATTGGTCCAAATATGCGAACTATGTATTCATAAACATAATAAATATGAAACCATAAATGCAATAACCTCTCAACTATTTCTCATTAATATACCAAAGATATTGATAAAAATACATAAAAGCATAACTTTTAATATACTGTCTAACCACTCTCATCATTCCTTTGATGCTATTTGGGTTCCTCTGTACTGAACTCTCAGCCCCACCTCAACCTCATTCATAATCGTACATAACTACATCACGCCTAACTTACGAACCTCAAAAGAAGGGACGGGTTCCCTATGGGTTCACTAAGAACCTCACCCAACTTATAGACTTCGACCGAATGGATGGGTTCTCCGAAGGTTCACTAAGAACTGCTCACAAGTTATAGACTTCAACCAAAGAGATGGGTTCCCCAAAGGTTTACTAAGAACCATTCCCAACTTATAGCTTTTAACAGATGGTATGGGTTTCCCGAAGCTTCACTAAGAACCACAATAACAACAATCTTATATAACTGCCACACAACCCCATGGTAGGTACATAGAACCTATATACATCCCTCAACGGTTATAACACCTATAGCCCACACAATACAAATGATATAACATGAAAGTATATCATAAAAACATATCTCACACAATATAAATGATATAACATGAATATATATCAAACAACCTATAGAACAAGGGAAAAGCCTAGGCCACCCCTTGGTATGTCACATATCCCGCCAAACCCACAACACATAGCATATCTATATTATAAGGACCTAAACCTCTTGGGTCGGTTCATATTGTGGTTTGATATTTTTTTGGCAAGCTTTGGAAAGCTTTGGACCAAGTAATCATCGGCCGTTTCAGTTTCTAAGCTTTAATTTGAAACCGGCTTACGTGAACTATTTTCGAGGAATCGGTTAAAATGTTTTGAAAGAATTAAAGTTTATTAACGATTCAGGGTTCAATGATTGTGCCATTTGTTTGGAAAGCATCGGTATATTTTTCTTAAGATTTGAGCCATGTTTGAGGACGTTTAGGGTAGGAACGGGTCTCCGTTTTTAAGATTCATATTTAAAATAAGTTAAAGTGGGTGAGGGAGGCTGACATGCCTTCACTATTTTCGACATTACTTTTCCTACAAGAGAAGTTTTGATGTAATCCTAGAACCATTAGAAAGAGGACTTCCGGGGCTTCGATTTGCATGCAAGAACAACCTAGTTTTGAGTTTGGGTGACAAAGTCATGCACCTTTGAAGGTTCCATTTTTCTACTACTGGAATAGGTGCGCTCGAGCGGGGTATGTCGGCTAGAACAGATATTCAAGGCTATTTGGCATGATTTTTGAGACAAAAATCATGTTTTCTCTCTTTAAATATTCTTTGGAGCACCAGAGGTGATTTAGAGCTTGAAGTTTTGGCTTTTAGGAGCTCGATTGAGGCTCGTTTGATAAGTTTTTATGATTTTTATTTATAGATCCCTGGTTTGTACGCGTTTGTTTATGTTTCTACCAAACCGATTTTTAATTTTGGTGTTCGTTTGGTTTAAGAATGGATGGACGCGTGGTTTTCAGGCTTCCATTATGGTTATGAGGTAGGATCTAAGTTATTTTTGAAATAATTGTTATGTATGGGTTGTATGCTTGAGAAAAAGTAAGTTTTTTGGTGTTTTTATAATTTTTGGGCTATCTAAACAAGGGGCTTTCAAAAAGGGGTTAGTTTTTATGCATCCTTGTGGTATTAAGAGCATTTATACCGTTTCAGATTTTGATTTCGAGTTGTGTAGCTCAAAATGTGTACAACGTGAGATTTGTAGATAACGGGTTTTATCAAGTTTAAAATCTCAATTTTTGAAAAGTGTCAGCGTGTCCTTGGTATGTATCGAGATTGCCACTTGCTGGTGTTTTCGATTTGTAAAACGGGTGGTTGTAGTAATAATCATGTAAAAATAGGTTGAGGTTCCATTTTGCTAAAAAATAGCGTTTTGGGGAAATTTGGACCCTTGTGTGGTTTTTTCTAAAAACAAGTTAAACGGTGGGAAAGCCGGTGAGGAGGGAGCCTTGCAATTTAAAATTGGTGGTCCATGTTATACTAGGAGTTATGGTTATTACATCATGATAGAACATATGATAGTTACAGGTTAGGCCTCTATATTTGCTATCGCAATACTTGCGTCTGCTGATCATATATGCATATGTTTTGTATATTGGTGATGGTTTAAATATACACATGTTTCATGTATATCATTGATAGATGTTATCGTAATATCATTGGATACGCTGTATCACTGATAGTTGCTTTAACATTATGGCTATGGTTATTCGTGCCCGTTGTAGCGCTTTTGGTTTTCATATATACTTGTTGATATGATGCACTATGGTTGACATACGGTTTGGTTGCATTACTGCTAGTTATGGTTTCACATTATATTACCTGTTGTAATATTGTTAATATGGGAAATACTCATGGTGAGGGTTGGACTTTAGGGTCCGGAAATGGTATTTTCGGGCAACTCCCGGTTAGCCGAATAGGTGTCGAATCACAACTTTTATTTTAAAAATCAAACCTTTTTCTTTGAAACTAAACTTGTGATTCAACATAGGTTCGAAGGCTTTTTAGTCCGGAATCATCGGGTAGGTGACTCCCTACGTTGGATTACGACACTCGGTGTCGGGTGGGTGATGGCATACGTCGCATTACGATACTTAGTGTCGAGTGGGTGACGGGCCTACGTCGGTGTATGTTTTCCTTACAGTATAAATGGTTTTCTTAGGAACTATACTATTTTCCCTATATGTCTAGTGGTTCTAACTATTAATGTTAAGAACTGTAAAGTGGTTTTAAGTTAAATAGTTTTAGCTTCTGGCATGAGCGGATTCCGTAATGTTTATGAGTTGAGGTGTGGGATTTTTCTTATAGTCATTATGGAATGGTGAGGGTTGGTTTGGATAAAGAAAACTTGATCTTAGGATCAGTGTTTGCTTATAGCTCACCTCATGGTGAGGGTTGGTTTTGGAAAATCGGATTATGCAGTTTACAATTTTAACAGGTTAAAATGTGTATTTTTTTCTGTGTAATCATCTTCGCATTCTATCATGCTTTCATCATTATAATACTTCCTACAAGCCAATTGGCTTACGCTGTTTTAGTAAAACCGTGCAGGTTTAGTGGGAGATGGGTGATTGTTGCAGGATGGGTTTGTGGTTTGTCTCCTCCGCGTGGGATCGAGACTTATACTCAGATTATCATGTTTACATTTCCATTTGATATTCTGGATGTATGTATCTATTGTAGATCTTATTGTAAGACCTTATGGACATTTATCATTTATTGCCCGTTGGAAAGGAATTTGGGTAGTTATCATCCTTGGTTGCATCTACAGGTATGGGTTTGGTGTTTTGGGCTCTGTCTGGTTAGGTTTATTACTCGATAGGGATGCTTATTTCAGTAGATTTCTCTGAGTGTTTAAGATAACTTAGATAAAAATTTTGGTTTTGAACACATCCGCTTCGGCAAAAACCCACTGGTGGTATCGCGCTTAATGCGCGCTCGACGCGCGCTTGAGAGAGGTCCAATTTCCTGGGCAGTCCAAAAATTATTTGATTTTGTAAAATTTTGGGAGTTTTTTTGTGGGCTTTTGAGATGATTTTCAATCATAGTATTTATATTAATTTTAGTATAAAATGGTCTCTATTGCCAAGGTTTTGTTTCGGTTCAAAATGCCTAAAAAACTTAAAGGTTTTTCTTAAGTTTTAATTGGCTAGTTTGAGTTTCGGCTTTTTTAGGCTTTCGGCTTGGGTTCTATGGCTTTTTTCTAGTATGCCGAGTTTCGGGGTGTTATAATGTGGTATTAGAGCTCTATGTTTGAATACTTTTGAGCTGTGGGAAGAGTTGTGTGTTACTCTGAGAGGGTTGACTTACATGTTGTATCCATGATATGGGTATGCTTGTATTCTTGTCTTGTGATGAGAAATAATTTATGTATGCTATGTGCTTATGTGATTATGTGGGAATGGAGGTAAAACTTTGAGGATAATATCACTTGCCTTGTGCGTCCGGTTAACTACTTTAAGAATCTGGTTAGAAAGACATCTCGCGAATGCTCATTCTATTCAGGAATCCAAATGAGTTGTTCGGATTGAGGTATCATTCCAATTAGCCTCCTCGTTATATGATAATATGTTGACATGCTTATGTGTATACGTGTTAACGTGCTTACGTGTATGGACGTTGATCTCCCTTGAGGTAGATTTGTCATTTCTCGGATAGCCAGTTGCCTTACTCCCGAGAGTTAGACTAGGGCGTATGTCTGTGAGTGGGTATACCTATGTATCAGGTGGGTATTTAGGATAGCTTGCATAGGTGTGGTGGTTTACACGTTATGATCAGTGTTTTACCTATCTTGTATAGCAGGAGTGTGGTGATAGTTGGATTTGATCCTAAGTGGTAAGAGCTTGTTTGAGAGTATCCTCCCTTTAAGATACCCTTAGTGGCTAGGCGAACGCGGTGTCGTCATCTGTATCCTGTTTGGATCGATGTGTTGTGCCGAGAGTGCACTTTAGAAGGACATGTTTGTTTGGCTTTGGGTGTTATGTGCTGGTTGTGATAACCGATAAGAGGCAGATGGGTTTGTTAGCCTTGTAGAGATGCAGAGGCCGTGATTCATCTCCACTACCCTCGATGAGTTGGTTCAGATTTTGAGTGAAGTTAGTCAAGTGTTGAGTGTGATTTGGGATCCTTCCGAGAGATCCTTCTATGGAAGTGTTTTCAGGTTCCTGTTGAGATTTAGTGTGGCGTGTTAAGTATGCCCTTGATTAGCCATAAGTCCAATGGCATGGACTTACGTGGTCTGATTAGTTTGAAATTTGTCTGTGGTCAGAGAACACTCCCTTGGATTTAGTTTCGGTATTCGTTTTAGACATCGCAGTCAAGTAGAGGCCTTGTGCACCAGGATGTTGCAGATATGGTTGAGATCAGTGATTAGGAAGACAATTATGTTGTTGTTCTCTTTCATGTGTGATCATGTGGGATATCCTTCTAGATGAGGGATAAGTGAGAAGTGTGTTGCTAAGTGTGTATGTAGCACAAATGCCTTGGGTTGGTATATGGGTGTTGTAGTTTTCTCTTGTTTAAGTTAGTCTAGTTGTGTTGTGGTTTTTTTTATCGGTGTTCAAGGTTGTGAGAATCTCCTGGTTGACTTTGTTTAAGAGTTGGAGATTGTGGGTGACGACCTTTGTGTTACTTGGTTAGAAGACGAATGGGGATGTTAGAATGTCTTCAGGTCCTTTGGTTTGATCTGTGGGTTAACCCTGACCTTTCTCGGTGACTTAGGATTTCTATGATAGTGTCCAGTTTTGCAAGTTTGCCATTTGGTGGTCTAAGAACAGGAAGTTGTTGATTGTGATAAGTGAGCGGGTATTTCTATGTGTTGGTACTTGTCTGGAATGAGTACTCTTGAGATATGTTGGGATGGTGAGAGGTTGCCTGGGTGGCAGACTCCTATGTGAGTACAACCTTGATGGTTTTGTGGATACTTGGAGCCCAATATTTACAGATTTGGTAGCGTATTCCCTTGTTTGTCCTTAGTGAGAGTGGTCTATTGTAGGAATAGCCTCTAGTTGGATCTGTGCTTTTGGGTGTTGCTGTGAGTGTTTGGAGGTATTGGTGTAAGTTGATCACGTTGGTGTTGGTCGAGGTTGGCAGTGGTCGGATCGGTTGAGATTAGATTTGGTAAGTTTGGTTTGAGAACCTGTTGGTGTGGAAATAGTTGTAGTTTATGCGACCGTCGGAGTTGGGTTATGGGAATACCGTATGCAGGATAGATGTTGTGGTAAGGATGTCTAAGGAGTCCTAGTTGGGTTGTTTGTTGCAATGGTACCTACGGAGTTAAGAGAAGTTTTTAGATCGCGTAACCTATGTAATGGCTTGGAAACTTGAATGGTGGATGCACCACGTGATGAGGTATCAGCCTTGGTGTCCCTTGTGGAGTGGTTATGTGATAGTATTCCCAGTACCCTCCAAGGTTTGGTTTGGTATCTGGAACAGAAGCTTTAAACGATTTTCATCGGGGAAGAATACCTAGTGGTGGATTTGTGTATATTCCTTCAGCTTGGTTTTGATCTGTTTCCAGTCTTTCAGTGTCGGACCGTGAGCTTGGCGTGATCGAAATGATAGTTGTTGGTAGGCCCGATAGACATTCAGTTGGGTTCAAGGTCATTACGATATGGAGTATCACTTATGATCTGAGACTTCACGCAGTGAAGTGCTATGATTCTCTGGATTGTGAGATGATGGTTGCATGCAAGTAGCCGTTTAGGATCATCTGTTTGATCTCTTTGACTTGTACGTGGGTTTGGTTTTTGTCGTATGTCCTGATTATGCTCACTTGGATCAGCAAGGATGAGCATATTCTTATGAAGAGCTAGTTGCTCCGTCTCTGAGTGTAAGGATATGACCTATGTTGGCGAAAGTATCCTCAGGTGTGGTTAATGATCTTGGGTGGGAATTATAGACCGTTGGTAGCTGTTGATTCATGACCTTGGGTACTTGGTTGAGGTGAACCTCGGGTACAGTTTTCCGTTGGAACACTTTTGTGTTTTGAACCCTCTAGGATCCCTTTGGGTTACTTTGGGTGATAGTGAGATGGCTATGAAACCGTCTGATTGTTCAGTATCGAGATTTGTGTTAGCAGCCTCTTTGAAAAGAGAGGTATGGGTGCTTGGTCCCTTTGGAGATCATTTTTTCTGTGGTGTCTTGAGGACACACCTATGGTGAGAACTGCTTGGGACAGTGCTTGTGAGGTCAGCTACTAGAGTTGTGACCAGTGGTATGGGCTGTGAGCGTACCGTTTGATCTTTTGGTGGTCTTCGATGGATTTCAAGTGTAGTGTTGGACATGTTACTTGGATGTGACTTAGGTTTGCTACGATTGTTTGGGTTGGATAGATGTCGGTTGAGAAACATCCATCATTTGTTTTAGATTTCTTGTTTGGTATGAAGCTTTGGTCTTCATCATACTAATTTGGGACCATTCTGTTCCGGGATAGGGTTTACAGTTTTGGTAAGTGTTGTGGATAGTGGGAACCGTAGCCTACTCAGGTTATCACTGTTTATCAGTATGTGAGGAGGTTTGCATTTCACTATGGATCTTTTCTGTAGGAGATTTGAGGAGGTGTGTTCTTGTGTTGTTTCAGGATTGCTTTTCCTTGGGAATTGCAATGATTTTAGGGACGAAACCTTTTTGAGTGGTTGATGTTATAAGGACCTGACCCTCTTGAGTTAGTTCATACTGTGGTATGAGATTTTTTGGCAAGCTTTGTGAAGCTTTGGACCACATAATCATGGACCGTTTCAGTTTTAAAGCTTTAATTTAAAACCGGCTTACATGAATCATTTTCGAGGAACCAGTTTAAAAGTTTTGAACGAATTAATGTTCATTGACGATTCGAGGTCCGATGATCGCATCGTTTTTTTTTTGAAATCTTTGGTATATTTTTCTTAAGAGTTGGGCCAAGTTTGAGGACGTTCGGAGTAGGAACGGGTCTCCGTTTTGAAGTGTCAGGTTTAAAACAAGTGAAAGTGGGTGAGGGAGACTAACATGCCTTCACTATTTTAGAGATAACTTTTCCTACAAGAGCAATTTTGATGTGAGGCTAGAACCATTGGAAAGTGGACTTCCAGAGCTTTGATTTACATATAAGAATGGCCTAGTTTTGAGTTTGGGTGACAAAGTTATGCCTGTTTGAAGGATCCTATTTTCTGCTGCTAGAATAGGTGCGCTCGAGCGGGGTATGTCATCCAGAACAGATATTTAAGGCTGTTTGGCATGATTTTTAAGACAAAAATCATGTTTTCTCTCTCTAAACATTCTGTGGAGCACCATAGGCAATTTGGAGCTTGAGGTTTTTGCTTTTGGGAGCTCGGTTGAGGCTCGTTTGGTAAGTTTTTATGGTTTTTATTTATAGATCCTTTGTTTATACACGTTTGTTTACGTTTTTACTGAACTATTTTTTTTTATTTCGGTGCTCGTTTGGTTTAGGAATGGCTGGACGCATGGTTTTTGCGCTTCCTCTACGATTATGAGGTAGGATCTATGCTAATTTTGAAATACTGGTTAAGTATGGGTTGTATACTTGCGAAAAAGTAACTTTTTCGGTGTTTTTATCATATTTGGGCTATCAAAACAAGGGGCTTTTGAAAAGTGATTAGTTTTTATGCATCCTTGTGGTATTAGGAGCATTTCTATCTTTTCAAATTTTGATTTTGAGTTGTGTAGCTCAAAACCTGTACAACGTGAGATTTGTAGATAACGGGTTTTATAGGGTTTAAAATCCCAATTTTTGAAAAGTGTCAGTTTTTCCTTGGTATGTATCGAGATTGTCAGTTGCCAGAGTTTTCGGTTTTTGAAATGGGTGATCGTAGTAACAATCATATACAAAAGGGTTAAGGTTCCATTTTGGTAAAAAATGGGGTTTTTGGGAAAATCTAGACTCGTGTGTTTTTTCCTAAAAACAAGTTAAATGGTGGGAAAGCTGGTGAGGAGGGAGCCTTGCGGTTTAAAACTGGTGGTCTTATGTATTTCTTTAAGATTCCTTCTATTCCATGTTATACTAGGAGTTATGGTTATTACGCATGATAGAATACAGGATAGTTATGGACTATGCCTCTATTCTTGTGATCACAATACTTGTGTTTGCTGATCAGATACGCATATGATTTTGTATATTGGTGATGATTTAGATATACACATGTTTCTTGTATATCATTGACAGATGTTATTGTAATACCGTTGGATACGCTGTGTCACTGATAGTTGCTCTAATATTACGGTTATGGTTATTCATGTGCCTGTTATAGAGCTTTTGGTTTCCATCTACACTTATTGATGTGATGCACCATGGTTGATAAGGTGGTTTGGTTGCATTACTACTAGTTATGGTTTCACATTACATTACCTGTTGTAATATTGTTAATGTGGGAAATACTCATGGCGAGGGTTGGACTTTAGGGCCCAAAAATGGTATTTTTGGGCAAGTCCTGATTAGCCGAACGGGTGTCGAATCACAACTATTATTTTGAAAATCAAACCATTTTCTTTGAAACTAAACATGTGATTCAACAAAGGTTTGAAGTCTTACTAGTGCCGAATCATCAGACGGGTGACTCTCTACGTCGGATTATGACACTCGGTGTCGGGTGGGTGACGGCCTACGTCGGTGAATGTTATCCTTACAATATAAACGTTTTTCTGAGGAACTATGCTATTTTCACTATATTTCATGTTGTTCTAACTATTAATGTTAAGAACTGTAAAGTGGTTTTAAGTTAAAGGGTTTTGACTTGCGGCCTGAGCGGATTTAATAATGTTTATAAGTTGAGGTATAAGACTTAGCCTTTATTCATCATGGAAGGGTGAGGGTTGATTTGGATAACGAAAACTTGATCTTAGGGTCAGTGTTTGCTTAAAGATCACATTGTGATGAGGGTTGGTTTTGAAAAACCGGATTATACAGTTTACAATTTTAACGGGTTAAAGTGTGTATTTTTTTGCTGCATAATCATCCTTGCATTTTATAATGCTTTCATTATTATCTTACTTTCTACAAGCCAGTTGGCTTACATTGTTTTAGTAACAACGTGCAGGTTTAGCGGCGAATGGGTGATTACTGCAGGATGGGTTTATGGTTCGTCTCCTCCGCGTGGGATCGAGACTTATGCTTAGATTAGTATGTTTACATTTCCATTTGATATTCTGGATGTATGTATCTATTGTAGATCTTGTTGTAATGCCTTATGGCCATTTATCATTTATTGCATGTTGGGAAGGAATTTGGGCAGTTATCATCCTTGGTTACATGTACAAGTATGGGTTGGGTGTTTTGGTCTCCTTCTGATTGCGCTTATTGCTCGATAGGCAAGCCTATTTCAGTAGATTTTTCTGGGTGTTCAAGAAAGCTTATATAAAATGTTTGGCTAGATGCGCGCTCGAGCGAGGTCCAATTTCCTGGGCAGTCCAAAATTTTTTTGATTTTAAACCTTTGGGAGTTTGTTTGCGGGCATTTGAGATGCTTTTCAAGCATAGTATTTATATTACTTTTAAAATAAAATGGTCGCTATTGCCAAGGTTTTGTGTCGGTTTAAAATGGCTCTAAAACTTAAAGGTTTTTCTTAAGTTTAAACTTGCTAGTTTCGGTTTCAGCTTTGTTCAGGCTTTCAGCTTAGGTTCTGCAGCTAATTTCTAGTACGTCAGGTTTCGGGACGTTGCATTTATTCTTGTTATTTTCCCTCAAATGATGTTCAATTACAAGTATACAAGGCCAATTGCTTGGTTTGGAATATCATTCCTCATTTTTCCCAAATTCCAAGATTTGCGCAATTTCATGCCTTACCCTTAAAACATGATTTTTATAATACTCAATCAAGTCACAAATTTACAACATTAACAAGCTCTCAACAAGTTAGAATAGCAAGAAAACTAACTATTTTGTACATTCATGTACTTAGGGTTCGGCCAAAATCGAATATCGTATATATATTCGTACGCAATCAACTTAACTTGAAAATATCCAGCTCATAACTACTCAAGGTTCAAGGATTAGCATATATCCTACCTTAATCATGTAGAAGAAGCAAGAAATAGGTCTCGACGAGCTCCCAATCTCAACAAAACACCAAGAGAACGAATCGGTTCGGTGAAAACAAAAAAGGGTGGCGAATTAAGAATCTTAAGATAAAATCAAGAGATATATACCTAAAGTTACTTTAGATTCAAGGAAAACTCTCCCCGCTCGAACCCTAGACTCTCTCCTCAGCTTCCTGAGCTCAAAAACAAAAGAAAAATACGAGAGAAATGATAAAACCCTCAAAGCCTGACTGTTTTTATTGACCCTATCTGTTGCGAGCACTTGAGCAGACCTATGTTGAATAACCCGACTCGAAATTTTAAGAAATAGAGGCCCGTATCCGATTCGAACCTCACTAAACTTGATCTGACACCCCGTAATAATGTTCCTAAGATTCCAAAACAAACGGTAATATGATGTGATCCCGAATCAAGATTGAATTTTAATTTCACTGAAACGTTTAACCAATTTTTGAGAAAGTTTGAGAAAATTTTAAAATCTGGTTCACCGATGACAACTATAAAGGAAAAGCCAATTGATTCACTGCTACTCCTCTCCTCTCCTCAACTAAAGAGGGTTCAACAAATCGTGGAGATAACTTTCCACTCTTAATGAACCTCATCACTTCCTCCTGTGGGAATTCTCGTAGAAAGACATTGTAGAGGCCCGGCCCAATTTTATTATGATTTAAATGATATAATGTTTGGCCATGTTTTATGTAATGAGTTAAAATTCAAAAAAAAAATGGTTATTAATGTAATATCGTGGACCAAACAAATTAAAAATATTTTATTAATATGATTAAAATGAAATTGTTTTAAAACTAAAAGTTCTTGTGAAAGCTTTAATTGGATTAATTCAAAA
>JAULLH010158773.1:5000-13416 GCA_035668455.1 Sarracenia alabamensis
GAGGTCTCGGGGCACTCCTTCCCAAAAGACCGGGGGCAAAATCCTTGACTGTCTTGCTTACCTCTTGTAAGGGCAGAATTGTGATAAGTGTCTGTCATCTTTACACTAAGTTGTATGAGCGTAATCCAAGTTTTCACCCAATTCAACTTCGAGAATGTCTTCTCTTTCATGCGCAGTTTCCTCCTTAGTCTTCCGTACTATGATGTTCCCTCATGCCGGGAAGGAAGAATGAAATCATAATGAGGCATCCATCCCTTAAAGAAAGAATAGGAAAGGAACGGAGCCTCTCCTGCCACACTTAAGGCAATCAACTGCATTCAAGTCACCGCTAGGACCAGGAGGTAGTCTCAGTGTCCGTCAAGGTAGCTGCGGAAGGGAAGGGTTATAGCAAGCCAACCATTCTTTCCTTCTACTACTCCGCCTTCCATATCTGCTTTCTCTGTCCCCGGACTCATTATCCCTCTTCCCCAGGCATTCCTTCAAAATATCCCTATATCAGGAAGACGCTGAAGTGGGAGTCCTCTTTCTTTCGGCTATTCTTGATTTGAGGGAGGAAGAGCGGATTTGAATCCGGAAGGAAGATCGCGGCAAGTGAGCCGCAGGAAGGTGACATGGTTTCGTCCGTGCTCAAAGTCCAATTGCCTAACTGGCCAAAGAAGGAAAAAATAGTCGACAAGGAGCTGACCAAGTGGTCAGGATGTGCTAATGGAAGAGTGTCGCAATCGCCAAAGAAAATAGTGTCGCACTCGTCTTTGTCTCTAAACAAGACCTACGTGCCTGATCAAAAGATTCTAGGCGCTAGTTTCCTATTAAATTAAAGATGGGCCCGCTCTGCGATCTCAGGTGAGAATTCCTGAGGGTTCAAATTGACATGGCCTCGAGAGGGCCAATGCGCCTTTGTCCCCCATAGGGACTCGATCTCACAACTGGCACGGTAGCCGGGGTTTTTTCTTTTCCTCGTCCGGAATGCAGGCCGCTAGTCCCTACAGGGGACGCGCGAAAACCCCATCTACTCGAAGGAGTGATCATCACTCCAGTACCGACGCGAAGTTTCACCTACGGGATAGCAATGTTTCTTTGCCCCGGCCGCCGGTATGCCCGGAGGACTGACCGGACAAGGTATTCCCCGCCAAGAGAAACGTCTAGGCAGTCTGCTATGCTTCCTGAAAGGTTTGAATCTCCTAGGGCTAAGCTCTTCTGCAGCTAGGGCAATGTGGTCTCCTATCTCCGACCGAGCATAAGAGTGTCTGCTATTCCGGTAAAAAATAAAAAAAGTGCTGGGCCTTTCCTTTACTTCAAGTTGCGATATGGTGCCACCAACCAACCTTGACGGGATGTTTAAGAATTCTTTCCTGCCTTGGTAGTTTCATAAGGCTAGTTCCGCAAGGCCTGAGGTCAAGTCTTCCCCTCCTATTTCTTATCTACTATTAGTACGAGCTCTGCCCCTTAAACAGCTATTAAGGAAAATAAGCCTTATCGCCGAAGCGAACTACTGTGCCTGGATCAGATATTCCTCCATGAGCTGTGTAACTTCTATCGGTCACTTTCGGAGATCCCCTAAGTAAGCGCCTAGATAAGGGGTCCAATTCTCAACCGTACGTAGATTGGCTTAAGAGTTGCTTATAGGAAGTGCCTACACGAGTGCCTTGGATAATAGCTGTTGAAGAGACAGAACTTTACCTATGATCGGGGAATTCGAGCCTATTCTAATGATGTAGAGAGTGGTGGGACTAAAGAAAGAAGAAACTCTGCAATAAATGGAGGGTCTAAAGTCGGAGACCTAGAATCAAAGTGAAGGAACGCTGCCCCTATAGCTGCGTGCTTTTCTGCTGCTGGCTGGACCTGAGCGAAGAGATAATGCCTCTATAGCAGCAGGAATTGGGTAACTTCAATGAAATGCCTCTGCTTCTGCTTCCGAAAGAGCTTCTTAGTCTGCTTCTGCGTAAAAGAATTGCTGTGCCCTAGCTTGGGCAGCTCACCGCTTGCGGCATTACATGTTAAACTTCACCACCATGCTCATTGCTAGGATGGAACCTTTGAAGCACATATTCGAGAAACCATCATTGACAGGCAGAATAGCTCGTTGGCAGATGCTCCTCACAGAGTTCGACATCATCTACGTAACTCAGAAAGCAGTGAAAGGGCAGGCCATTGCAGATCAGTTAGCAGAGACTCCAATTGAAGATAACGAGTCAATGCAGATCTTCTTCCCAGACGAGGATGTCTTGCGCACAGAAGAAGAAGAAGAGGAGTACCCCGATTGGAGTATGCTTTTCGATGGGGCAGCTAATGTAGCTGGAAATTTAATTTGAGCAGTCCTTATAACGATCTAAAGTTTGATTTATTCCTAAGACATAGGATGCCTCTCCTAGAACAACCTTAGCACTTCGGCACCCCGACGGGGCCTACATTTGCTGGGCTTGAATTTCAAATTTCGAGGAGAACCGGGTCTTTCTTATCATTTCAAATTCCAGTGATCAATAAGTCATCTACATAAAGAGCGAGTCTCTTTATATTCCTACCACTGAAAAAAATGTATATGCAATGGTCTCTTGTGTTCATCACATAGCCTATGCTAGGCTAGCATCATTCAATTTCATATACCATTGCCGGGAGGATTGCTTAAGTCCAGAAAAAGATTGATTAAGTTTATACTTAATTTCCTTTTTCCACATAGCCTTCTGGTTGTTCCATTTAGATCTCCTCTTCCAGATCCCCATTTAAGAAAGCTGTCTTAACATCCATCTGAAACTACTCAAAATTAGAATGAGCAACAATAGAGACAATAACTCGAATGGATGTTATCTTAGCTTAGCTACAGGTTAGAAGGTATCTACATAGTCCCTCCTTTTGGGTATATCCCTACTTCAGTGAGGATGGTGTTAGCGGGGACTTTGACTTGCCTTTAGGCCCGCCCACTATCAACTATTCTCCTCTTACGGGAAAGAATCAGTTGTGGACATAGTCAACCTGCTACTAGGAGCGACGCCCTTAGCCCATTACTGACTTTAGGCAGTCATCGAGGGTTGACGAATTCCTTATCAAGCTAGAAGCAAACTTTAAAACCTATTATTCCCTTAAACAAAGGAGCTCCAGCGAGAGATCTCCATAATTCGTTTTTCCTAGGGATGTCAGTCTCTTCTTCCGTTGAGGTCCGTACGATAAACTTCGTAGACTAAATAGATCAACCTGCGATTGTAGGCACCTTTTCTCACCTTTCAGTAAAAGAAAGGAAAGAGCGGAAGCTAGGTCCCTTAACTTACCCGTTCGATTCATTGTTCTACTAAAGTAGAAGTGCAAAGCGAAATACCCATTTTGAAACTAACTGTTAGCCAAGGATAACAAGCAACTCAACCAGAGGGATAAAAACCCTTCTCTATAAGTAGGGAAAAGATAGGGCGCCCTTCTTTATATTGCTATCCCCATCGGGCAGAGACCCCGTCTTGGACATATACTGGATCTGGATTGGATTCACTGAGGCTGTTCAAAGAGGGAGAGGTCAACGAAAGGCAAAGGCTATTCCCATAGCAATTGATTGGGCTTATGGATTTTCAGTTTTCTTATGGGGTAGTATGGGATCCGTAGTAGGCGATAAAATCACACCCCTTTGATCGAGTATGCTACCAATCCATTTTGACCTCTTATTCTAGTCTGTGCTTACGGAGGAGCACGCATGCAAGAAGGAAGTTTGAGCTTGATGCAAATGGCTAAAAGATCTTCCCCTTGAAATGCCCTTTCTATTCATATGATTCTCAATCAAATCAAAATCTGTCTATCCATTCTTACAGCTACTACTCTACTACTTGTGGGGTGACGGCTAGTTTTTCTATCTTGGGGGATATCATTCTTGCCGAACCCAATGCCTATAATTGCATTTTAGGGTAAAAGAGGGAATTGATTCAAGATCCCCTTGCGCCCTACAACCCGAAAGTGACTCTCTATCAAAGCACCTGCGGTGGGCTAAGCGCAAGGAGTCTTAGAGTCTCGATACTGGCTAACGGAAAAAGAACGGCAAAGAAGTAGTTGTTCTACAACCCCCGGAACTGTACGCATCGCTTTTCGAAACAAGAAGTGGTTTCTTTTCTCTAAGTCGCTCTGCGAAAACGGTTTTCTGTCTACGAGCGCCTGTCTGCCTTCACGAACGTATAGTAACTCACTAGCCCTAAACCGTAACTGAAACACTATCTTTTCCAACCAAAGCCGCCATCCAGATTCAGAAGCGGAAAGAGTTTACTGAAGAGGCTTTCATCTACGGCCTCCCTAACTAGAAAGAAAGAGGGGATCAAAAAAGCTTTCAACTAGTAACGCCTTGAATAACAACGGCTAAAGTGAAAAGCCTACCGCCCGTACCTGTTCTCTACCCGGACCTAATCCAAGCACTGAATCGATCAAGTTGGTTTCCGAGCGGGTTCCGCTTTCATAACTAATAAGGCGTAAAAGAAAGGTCTTTTCTTGAAAGGTATATTCAAAGAAACTGAGCTTACCAAGAGTTCCGGAACTAGAGAGATAAGAGATAGGATTTGTTCTCCATACGAGGGAAAGTACTTTTCGTCTATCTGATCTCCTTGACCTGAGTCTCGGTTTTAGCGATATTCGTTCCTTCTCTCAGGCTCAAGCTCTGTCTGGTCTTCCTTCCCCATTCCCCACAGGCTTCCGGGAGTGCCGGCTCTGTACTCTGTTCGGACCATAAGACTTGCAACACTGACTTACCGAAAAGACTGACTGCTTTCCGACTTTTCGTTCTGCCCCTACTAGTAAAGGGGCTTTAGCCTTACAACAAGCTTGACTTAAAAGGCTTGAAAGAGTTTGATCTATGATACGCTTGAACTGAACTATCAGTCCTAGAAAGAACCCGCTTACCGTGACGGAAGAAAGACGGATTTCTTCTCTAAGCAAAGCCTATAAGCAAAGCGACTCTCTAAGCCAAGGTTCCCTTTTTTCCCAAGTGCACTTCGGCACCAGACTAGCCGACCTACCTTGTGTCTCTGTATTTCCCTAAGCTAACTTATACAAAAAAGAATGAAGCAAGGAGTTTTTTCTCTTTTCAAAGCAGTCTTACCGTAACCACTACCGGAACTGGTACTGGTGCCTACTTCCTATGACAGAAGGTAATCGCCTAGCTTACTTCTTTTCCTTTCTACAAAGAGTAAGGAATTTTTTCTTTGCCTTTCTACTTGCCGTACTGACTAACTGCGGTATTCGAACTGTAGGCTTGACTAACTGCACCTTCTCTTTGATATCCCTCGACCTGTTACCGCTACTGGCTCCCGGAACTACCGTCCAACCAAAGTGGAAGGCGGAAAGCAGAAAGCGACCTCTTTTATTGACTATGAAAGCCGGCAACAAAGCAAGGAGTTTCTACGACTACTTGCCCTATCTCTTAAAGCTTCACTAGCGAAAACTGTTTCATTTCTACGACCAACCGAGAGTCCCTGTGCTATGGCTCACACCCGGAATAAGGTTTTTTTCTTCAAATGTAGGGTATTCGTCACCCAGCTCCACTACTCACAAGCGCCCCTATAAATGTTTGCGTCCCTTTGGTAATACTCTTGCGCGACTCGGACAGCACCATAAATGCCAGCGTTATCCAAAGTCTCCCGATGAAACTATAGAATCTGCTCCGTCCATTCTGGGAGGCCGACGATATAAGACGGAGATCTCCTAGTGCGGAAGTGCCCGTCCCATTGAACTTGCCCGCTCATAATTCGGCTTCAGAGAGTGGGGAACCCAGTCCTATCCCAATGTCGTTGCTCGAGGTTCCAGCAAGTACACCTCGTCGTAACTGGTGGATTCATATGTCTGAATCCTTTTTGCTTTCTTCCCCGGGGTTTATTTGTGAAAGCAAATTTCGAGTATGAAATAAAGATTCACACAAGAAAAGTGATCACAACAATCTCCCTTTTTTTTAGGTCTTTATTAAGATGGTGGTGGGTTCTCCTGGGAAGTCTCTCGGCTTTCTCGTTAATTACATATACCATAGGAGAAGACATTTTATTCTAAGATCAGTGAGATCTTTACATTTTTAAACAGAAGAAAATGAGAAGAAGAATAGGGAAGAAGATGCAAGAATTCCGGTCTTCGAGGCCTTGCTACCTTGTCTTTGTCCTTTGGGTTCTTGGGGACTTAATCTCCTCCTTATCCTACTGAGAGCTTCTCTTTATTTCTCCTTCAAGCACTTGAGTGCCTCTTCAAAGCTCCAAGTGTGAAGTCGTTTGTAAAAAAACTTGTGCGCATGTATATGTTAGGTTTATATATCCTATTTATAGCCTTCGTATTTCTTTGAGAGAGTGGAGATCGGAGTCAAAGGGAAGGATAGCACCAAAGCGAAACACCTACTTCAAGGCAAGGAGAGCAGACCAAGTCGGAGAAATAGGTTTTAAGGAACCAAGTCAGCAAGTTGAAGCTCAAGGACGAATGAGTTCTTGAGTCAGCAAGCTTTCTCCTCTTTGGCCCCCTTTCCAGCACCAAGGCACCAACAAAAGCGAAGCGTAGCGACCAAATCGAAGAAGAGAAGGAGAAGGGAGCTTACTCCGCTTAGAGAGAGTGGAGATCGTAGTCTCAATCCTAACCTCATAGAAGGTCTTTTCATGGTATACCTTCCTCACTAGTATTCCCATATCGGGATCGGGGACCAAGACGAAGCGTAGTACCATACCCGAACCCACCTCTCGCTAGTCTTACTGATTTTTCCGACTTGGTGGTGGAAAAGGGAATAAAGCATGATTGCGAACTACACTAAGGTGTAGATAAACTCGTTAGCGGGAAGAACAACGACTAGCAGTACGAGGAGGCGATTCAGCAAGAGAGGCACAGGACCCCTACCTAGCCGATCAAGATCCTCAATAGTCAAGAGAAAGAAGTCGATCGAAACGGTTCCTTCAGTAGTTAGTTACAAATGTTTGATAGGAAGGGCTTAGCCATTGTTGTCCTCTTTCCCGCACGAGTCATAACTGATACTAAGGTGTCAAGGCGGTCGATCCTGACCTATCTACAAATAAATAAAATATCCCGAAGCCTCTTTAGTTGGATTCTCTTTAAGGCCTTTAAGGCATCGTGTTGAGGTTGAGTCGGGATTTGAATAAAAACTAGATTTTGGGGTCAAGGGAATGACTCCACTCCTCTGCCGGGGCTCGTTCCGAACCGGGCTTCATTCAACTCAATCACTTGGCAGGGGGGTTATAGGGGGATTTGGCCTACCAACTGCAGGCTCGGGTGGGGGAAAGGAGATGGAATCAACTCGACCAACTCATCTTTCTTTCGATGAGCACTCGACCGCTCTCCTTTCCTCTTTCTTTTCCTTAGAGAGTTTCTCGCTTTCGTAGTCTAGCATAACATATTATTATACTATAACATAGTATACTTGCGCATAGTTTAGCATAGCAGTCTACCTTATCTTATCTTATAGAGTCTTGATGCTTGATGCGTAATATTACAATTCTTCTTTCCTTTTATCCACTATAGCAATAGATATACCAAAAGAGCAAAAAGTGACTATAGATAGGGCGTATGAATGTTGGCAATTTTTCAGGCATAACGCACAAAGCACTCGACTCCCATGGTTTAGAGTGCAACAATCAACAGGCATCGACTAGACTAGGATGCCACACCTCCCACTCGCAAGAACACGAAACCTGAAGTAGATAGGCAGTTATCAAGATCACCGCACCAATCAACAACGGGGTAAACTCAAATCTGAGTCCAGAAAAAGCATTCTTCATCCTCCTCCATAGTATCAACATACCGAAAATGAAAGATTTTCTAGATCATACCTTGATTAACTACCCAAACCAATCAACACTACACGTGTCACAAGGTTTACACACTATGATATATTGACAGGCCATGAATTCGGTGGGCACCAAAGACCTTCAACTTAACTGTTTATACCTAACTTACCCTTCGAATTACAGGGCTTAGGACACTAACAGTGCTACTGCTTATTTCTTAAAATAGAGTATGCAAAGCTGGCTCCACCCATCTATGTACTGACCATACTCAACAATGTAGCTTATATGGTATTAGGTGCACTAGAGCTGGCATGATCGCTTCTATATCTTCCATCTCCTAGACTACTACTATACTAAAGGGGGCAAGCAAAGCCCTTCTTAGAAAGCAATTAACTCTTAGCAATACTTCACCATCACCCCTAGTAAATGATGTAGCGAGTGCAGAATCAACAAGTTCCAAACCTTACCCTTGATAAAAAGATATTGAAGCTGCTTAGCCCAAACACTTGTATTAGAGTGTAAAAGTAAAAAAATGCAGTCCCAGTAATGAATCGGGAGAGTTCTAGCTCCAACAAAGAAATTTATCATCCCAATGGATGAAAGACGATATGGGAAAGGAAGTCTCCACTCCATTTTTCCCTTGGAGCGAACTATATTGCTGTAAGCTCAGCCTAGAAATATCCATCAAC
>JAULLH010159868.1:0-13401 GCA_035668455.1 Sarracenia alabamensis
CAAAAAGGGACAAACTTAGTGTAAATTAATGGGTCTAAATCGTCACTTTTGAGTGCCGATCAGTGACTCACCCTTGTTTATAATGAATGTGATGAGTAATAAATAGAGTTCACTCACTCCCATTTACAAAAAATGGTTGACTATAAATGGAGTAAAGAGAGCTGAGAGACCAAGAGCAATAAATGAAAGCTTGAGGGTTTGTGAAATTGATTTCAGTAATTGAACAATAAATTCAGCTCTCGTGCCTTCTCAAATGCTGAGAAGTTATGTCTTTTATAGTCTCTTGTGCATTTAGACCCGTTGGGAGTTGGTGGGAGCATTTAATGCTCGAAATCCAACCATTAGGAACTTCAGGATTTGAAAATCTGCACGAAGGTGTCGACTCAAGTGCCCATTGTGTCGACACAATGAGAACTGAATATTGATTGTGTCGATTCTTATATCTAAGGGGTCGACTAATTCATATTGGATCTGAGTTTTTTGAGAGGTTAGGTCAACACAACTTTCTGAGGGGTCGACTCAACGAGATCGTTCCCAAAGAGGAATGCTTTGGTGTCAACTCATATTGCATAGGTATCGACTCATCCAAAACTGGAAATAAGAGGCAAGAGCCTTTGTGACGACTCATAGAACATTGGTGTTGACTCATTTGTAAACTCTAAAGAGTTGGAATTCATATATGATTTTGGGATGACACAACTCTTTGTTTGGGTTGACTCATCTGGGCTTCACATAGTGAGGAGTTGATTTGTGTCGACTCACATATCTTTAGTGTCGACTCAAATCCATCTGAGTGAATTCTACTGAAACCTTTGTGTCGACTCGTTTATCTTTGGTGTCGACTCGTTTGGAGGTTCTGTATCCCAGGTGAAGTTCCTTTGTGTCGACTTAGTCATCACAGGTGTCGACACTTTGGTCTTGAGGTTCAGATATAAGAGCTTTTGATCGACTCATTTTTCATCTAGGTCGACACAGATGCTTCTAACTCAAAGAGAAGGGTCTTTGAGTTGACTTATATTCCACTGGTGTCGACTCACTTTCACTGTGTCTGTCTTTTTGAGTTGATGCTTGGGATTTTTCAGAAACTTCAAGTGTTTTAATTTGAATATCTTCTAATCTTGAAAATTTCTTTCTTATGCACAACTAAAACATTACTAATCATTAAATCAATATGTTATTATTGTCAAAATCTAAATTGGAGCTTGATTGAAAAATCCTTGAATTAACATCTCTCCCCTTTTGACTATGACAACTTATTGATTTGTTAGGACAAAAAATAAACATGGAAGAGTGAAAACTCCCAATGAGTGTGTGCATATAATAAATTTATTGTGATAAGTATTGAGATATGAATTGAATTTAATGATGGTTTTCTCCCCCTTTGATAAACAATAAAAAGAATTGGAGGATTAAAAAAAATCAACATTCAAACATATTCTCAATTTTCTCAATCAACATCATGCATATTAACATTCAAGCATATCGGCATTCAAGCATTAAGGTGCATTAAGATATCTCTTTCTTCTATGTAAGCATATCTCTTTTTTCTCCCCCTTTGTCATAGTAAAAAGGAGAGGAAGGTAAGAATGTAAAAGGCATGTAACAAAACATCCGTACATTATATCAGTCAAAAGCATTTCAAAGCATGGAATATGTCATGCAACCATAACATCTATACATTCAATTTGTAAACATTCATCCATATAACATTCAACATTAACACAAAGAAGAGTGTATCAGATCATTAACAAAAAAATTGTATCAGAGTAAAAAGAAATAAATAGAATCAATCTAAGTTCTCCACATGTTTCTTCCAATCTTTCTTTGCCTTTGTCTTGTCCTTGTTGGCTTCACTTCGTTCCTTGGAATATTGAGCTCTAGCTTCTTTCCTTTTAGCTTTTTTCAAGGATGCAAACATGGCTTCTAACTTCGGTTTAGCTTCATGCTTTTGTCGAAATTCTTTTTCTTCTTTTGTTTCTTTGGGTTTGCTTCCCTTGGGTTTTGATGTAGCTGCAGTCTCTTTTAATTTTACAGGCTTGAAATGAACATCTTTTTTCTTTTGAGTCCGAAGGCTTGAAGTGAGGGGCTTCTTCTGCTCTTGATCCTTAGGGCTCGGATGTGGTAGATTTAGGTCTAGCTTCAACTTGTGCAGCGGCATCCCATATGGCTTGAAACATATCTTCTTCTTCTTTCTTCTTTCAATGGGCTTTTTATTCTTAGGTCTCCTTGGCTTTGGATTTCTGTCCCAAGGCTTCTGCTAGAGCCTCTTCAATCTTTTTCTTTTTTTCTTTTGATATTCCTCGCTATGTTGTTCGAGAACATCCTGGTGTGTAGAGGTAACGAAGTGAAGTCCTTTTTTAACATCATTGGATAAGTCCCATCCACAATCGGCAACAAACTCAACATCCTTTTTAAGGTAACAAGTTTTTTCTTCTAGGACATCCACTCTTTTGGTGAGGTTGGTAACAATATGGTTTAGATCGAAGAATTCTAAACATACTCTTTCTTCAAATGACTTCAGGGAAGAAGAAATGGAGTGAAGTATAGAAAACACTTGAGTTTGATCAGTAGAGGATGATGCAACTGGATTATCAACAATAGGTCGAACAAGAGGTGTATCACGATAGGAGCAAGGTAAAGGATAAGAAGTGGTAGAAGGAGGAACAACTTGAGATGTAGAACGAGCCATGGAGGAGGTTCAAAAGGCAGTTTGAACAATAGATTGGACCACTGAATCAAGATTTGAAGGATCATCTTGAGCTGCAGAAGCAGCAGGAGGAGTGGGAGCAAGGGGTGGAACACTGGAGGTTTGAGCAACAATAGATGGTTGTGGAGAGGTGCTCAAAGATGCAGATGCATGAGTAGAAGTGGTTCCGTGAGGTTGGGTTGTCCAAACACCCTCAACTTTGCTAATGTGCATATGTTTAAGAGTAGTTTGACTATATAGGTCATGCTTAGAAAATGAGACCACTTTCTCACCATCGAGATTGATTTTGAAATATAGAATGACTTTTGTCAAATACATTCCATAGGGAAGGGATGCATTCTGTCTATGATAAGCATTCAGCATGTGAGAGATGAAATGGAATCCTAGGTGTAGGTCCTTTTGGCTCAAGATGCACCACTTAGTGAAGACTTGGACATAAGTCACATCACCAAATTTTCCTAATTGGGGTAGGAAAATGTGGTTGACCATATGGTGAAGAAGTCACATTCTAGGTTTTAAAGAATTAGCCTCTAAGGGCATGGATGCATCAATGTTGGGATTATCAAAAGTCATCTTAACAGCATCCGAATATAAGAAACCTTCACACACAATGGGTTTTTGATGATATGAGATGCATATGTCCCCATTGGGAATACCAAGGATTTCATTGCGTAATAAGGGGTCAGAACAATTTCTGTACCATTCACCCAGGTGGTGATGGTAGTGGATGATGAGTCAGAAGTGTCGAAAAGTGCAAAGAATGACTTTATGAGTGTGGGATAATGTGGTAGACGAATATCAAGAAGCTTTTCCCATCTAAGACTTGAGAAGAGATTTTTGAATCTCATCTCAATGGAGTTGAAAAAAGGAAAGTCAATGCTACGTCTAGGGGAAATTTTTTGATGAATAATGGAAGCAAAAAAGATTTCCTTAAATTCAGGAGATTTAAATTTGATTACCTCAGCCATAGCCACGTTAGTAATTAAGGTTTCAGTAGCCGTTGCCATTGGCGTCTTCTTCTTCTTCGGCCAAGGGTTTGTTGAACCCTCATCAACAGGTCATTTGGATCCTTTGCCCATTGTCCTTGGAGGCATTTTGATCGATTGAGAAATAATATAGAAGATTGAAGGTTGGAAGGGGAAGGTATAAGGTGGGTCGACTCGAATCATGAGAGAGGTGTAAAGTTTAGAGAGAGATAGGGCACAAATGAAATGGGGTTTTAAAAACTAGGGCCACTATATATAAAAATAACAATTGAGTCGACATAAAGTTATTTAGTGTCGACACATATTGTGTCGCGTATATGGTCTTGAGAAAGGGCACATGGGTGTCGACTCGTTTTCCATATGAGTCAACACATTTGACTATTTGTGTTAACACTAATGTCATTGGTGTCGACACAAATTAACCAAAAGTCGGGAATAGGAAAAGGTGTCGACACTGAATAGAAAGGGGTCGACACTTTTTTTTTCACAGTACCACTTCTATCTAGTTTTGTGTCAACATAACACATAAAGGTGTCGATACTTTCACAAGAGGTGTTGACACGACACACAGATGGGTCGACAAAAATATATCAGTAAAGAATAGAGTTGAAGCACTAAGATCCAATGAAGGAACATGGTTAGTATGGCATATAAATTTAATGATTAGGAGCAGATAACATACCAAGTTCTCTTCTTATATAACATATTATTTCTTCATTTAAATGTTTTGTGAAAATATCAACTAGTAAGTAATATGTGCCTATGTATTCATGTTCAATATTAGCTTTTAGTACATGATCTCTAATGACATGATGTCTAATCTCAATGTGCTTGGTTTTAGAGTGTTTTATGGGATTTTTGGATATGTTAATAGCACTAGTATTGTCACACTTAATAGGAATGTGATCTAAGTGAAAACCATAATCCTCTAGTTATTATTTCATTCAAAGAACTTGTGCACAACAGCTACCAGCTGCTATGTACTTAGAGTCTCGGCTGTAGATAAGGCAACTGAGTTCTGTTTCTTGCTAAACCAAGATATCAAGGAGTGTCCTAGGAATTGACAAGTTCCACTAGTACTTTTCATATCAACTATAGAACCAGTAAAATCAACATCAAAATAGCTAAATAATTTAAAGGCTATTCCTCTAGGATAAAATAATCCTAGGTTTTGTGTACCCATGAGGTATCTAAGGATGCGCTTAACAACATTCACATGTGATTCCTTTGGATTAGATTGAAATCTAGCACACATGAAAACGCTAAACATTATATCAGGTCTACTAACAGTAAGATAAAGTAATGAACCAATCATACATCTGTATTGTTTTTCATCTACTGCATTTCCGTCCCCATCCTTGTCAAGCTTTGTTGTAGGACACATTAGAGTTTCCACTAGCTTTCCCATGAGCATATCAAATCTTTTCAATATGTCCTTGGTGTATTTAGTTTGACTTATGTAAATTCCTTCTTGGGATTGTTTGATTTGAAGTTTAAGAAAGTAGTTTAGCTCACCCATCATACTTATATCAAATTCTCCCTGCATACACTTAGCAAAGTCCTTACAAAGAGATTCTTTAGTAGCACCGAAGATTATGTCATCTACATAAATTTGTACAATTAACATATATTTTGCTTGAGATTTAATGAAAAAAGTAGTGTCAATTTACCTCTTGAAAAACCATTTTCAGTCAGAAATTTACTTAATCTTTCATACCATCCTCTAGGTGCTTGTTTTAAACCATAGAAAGCCTTGCTAAGTTTGTAAACATGATTTGGAAAATCTGGATTTTCAAAAATAGGAGGTTGTTTTAAATAAACTTCCTCTAAAATAAAACTATTTAGAAAAGCACTTTTAACATCCATTTGATAAAGTTTGATGTTCTTAAAGCATGCAAACGCAAGTAACATCCTAATGGCTTCAAGCCTAGCCACGGGAGAAAAAGTTTCATCAAAATTGATGCCTTCTTCTTCATTGTAACCTTGGGCTACTAATTGAGCTTTGTTCCTAAGAAGTATTCAATTCTTATCCTTTTTGTTTCTAAAAACCCATTTAGTACCAATGATAGAATGTTCTTTTGGTTTTGGGACTAAAGTCCAAAGTTTATTTCTTTCAAACTGATTAAGCTCTTATTGCATAGCCAAGATCTAATGTTTAGCATTTTCAGCATCTTCAAAAAGTTTTGGTTCAGCTTGGGAAAGAAATTCTAAATTTGCACAAGCATTATGTAGAGATGATCTAGTTTTTATACCTTGAGATGGATCACCAATGATAAGATCTTTTGGGTGACCGTGAGTATACCTCCACTCTTTAGGCAAATCTGGATTTTCTAGATTTCCATCATTAAGAAGCTCTTAGACAACAGCTTGTTGTGAATTTGAGGCTTCCCCTTGATTTGGCTCCATGTTTTCCATGATAAAGAAGTCTTCCATACCTTTTTCTAAGATTAGCAAGTCATCTTCACACAAGTCCTTAGAAGTGCCAAGGTTAGTTTCATCAAATAAAACATGTATACATTCTTCAACAACTAAGGTCCTTTTGTTGAAGACTCTTTAAGCTTTACTAGGCATAGCATATCCTAAGAAAATACCTTCATCAACTTTTGCATCAAACTTCCCAAAAGTTCTTTGTTATTATTTAAAATAAAACATTTTCACCCAAAGGCACAAAAATAGCTAATGTTAGGTTTTATTCCATTCCATAGCTCATATGGAGTTTTCTTAAGAGAATGTCTTATCATATCTCCATTTATGATAAAACAGGCTGTGTTAACAGCTTCTGTCCAAAAATATCTTGGAAAATTATTTTCACAAAGTATGGTCCTAGCCATTTCTTCCAAAGTCCTATTCTTCCTCTCAACAACTCCATTTTGTTGAAGGGTTCTAGGAGAAAAGAAGTTATGATTGATATAATTGTCATCACAAAATTTTTAAAAATCTTTATTTTCAAATTCTCTTACATGATCACTTCGGATACTTGTAATTTGGAAACCTTTTTCATTTTGAATTCTCCGAGAGAGTTTTTTAAAAAAAATGTAAATGCTTCATCCTTATGAGCTAAGAATAGCACCCAAGTGTACCAAGTGAAGTCATCTACAATAACAAAGGCATATCTATTGCGTCTAAGGCTTAAAGTCCTTATTGGACCAAATAAGTCCATATGCAAAGTTGTAATGGCCTGGAGGTTGAAATCTCATTTTTTGAATGAAAAACTTCTAGTTTGTTTGCCTTGTTGACATGCATCACACACTTTGTCCTTTTTAATGTTGATTTGGGGTAACCCAATAACTAAGTTCTTTTGTCAAATGTTTTGAAATTAAGTTCATGTATGTATGACCAAGTCTTCTATGTCATAACCAACTATTTTCACTCAAGGCAGCTAAGCACTTGGTGTCATTTGTAGAAAGGTCATTAAAAGTAAATGTATATGCATTTTCATGTCTTTGACCCTCTAGAATAACTTTGTTATTAATTGAATCTTCAATTATACACTTAGCTTGATCAAACATAACTTTGTAGCGTTTGTCACAAAGTTGGCTTATGCTAAGAAGGTTATATTTCAAACTATCAACAAGAAAAATATTTTCAATAGAAGGGGAAGGAATTTTACCAATGCAATCAATTCCTATGATCTTCCATTTGCTATTGTCTCCAAATATCACAATTCCATCATCTTTTGGCTTAAGAGATGCAAACATTGATTTGTCACATATCATATGTCTTGAGCAGGCACTATCAAGGTACCATATCCCCTCCTTGAATAAGAACTTGAGTCATACCTAAAAAAAGAATCAAGTATTAGTTTTCAGTACCCAAATTTTCTTGGGTTCTTTGATGTTAGTTTCATAACGAAGTGTCCATTTAGGAACTCAAGCCTTTTTGAGAGATTTATCACTAAATTTTCTATTTGGGCATTGAGTTACTGTATGTCCATTCTTATAACAATGAAAACATGTTACATTTTCATGATTTGAAGATGTTTTGACAAATATGCTGCTCAATAATTTTTGTTTGTTCTTGGGCTTGTAACCAATACCATCTTTATCAAAAACAAACTTTTGCATTCTAAGAAGTTTGGCAAGGTTGTTCTTTCCTTGTGTGAATTTGTAAACGGTTTTTGTAAGATCTTCAACCATTGCATTTAAACTTTTGTATTCTTCTTTTAAAATAGAATTTTGTTCCAGCAAAACAGATTTTTCATATTTTAATGTTGGGTAAATTCCACACACACCCCATCTATTATAATAGAATCACACTTAATACCCTCTACTATCCATAATATCAGTTGACTACCTTGTTTATATATTAGAGATAACACAATAGTCCATTTAACAGTTGACTGTTTGGTCAACAAACAGTGGTGTTAAAATTTGGACTATGTAGACAAAAATGCCCCAAAGTGAAGGTTGAATGCCTAAACCCTAAAGCTTACACATTGTTCTTCCCCGAGCAATTGCTTACACAGAATTTAAGCTTACATGAGAAAGCTTAAACAACATTCGTTCTTCTCTACATCTATCTTCCCTTTCGTTTCTTCGGTGCAGAGCAACTTAAAAGAAGCATTGCTTCCCTGTGTTTCTTCCCTGAAACAACTTATCTTCGTTGCGACGATTGCTTCACTGCGTTTCTTCCCTGAAATTGCCTCTCTTCGCTATGACGATTGCTTCCCTGCATTTCTTCCCTGAAAATTCCGTTCTTCCCTGCCTCTCTTCCCTGATGATTGCTCCAAATATCAGAAACGAAAGCAACCACATTTCCCAAACGTAGGTAAACCACATTTCGCAATCAATTACGATAATAGAGAAAATTTATATTTAACTAATTATGATAATAAGTGTTTTTTTAAGAGTTATTAACTCAATCTAATTAAATTTGTATTTGGAATAAACTCTTTAAAGATGAGAATGAAACCGTTGAGGATGGCTTGTAACTTTTTTGATCATGTTGGCACCTTTAGTTCCTTGTATTTTGTTTTCTGCTTCAGCTGGTGCAACTGTCATTGCTTGAATTGATACACTTTTGGGTTTGTAATTTTTTGAATGGTATTTGCTGACAATGGCATGGTTTATAATGCAAAGTGTTTTGTGTATGGTTTACTGTCAATTGAATGGTATTTGCAAGCTTTTGTTTGGGAATTGCTGTTAAACCATGCAATTGACTTGTCCTTTGCTGTTAACTTCATGGTTCCTATAATTGTTGCATCATTTATCAAGGATTGCAAACTTATACCTGAATATGTTGAAAATAAAGCATTGATCTTTATCATACCATAGGTGGCAAGGTGCACAGTACTGGCTTAGTGCACCCATCCAATGGGATCTTGTTTCTGATATGTAAATGATTCAGTTTCTTAAGCATTTATGGTTTTGGTAACTACGTGGCAAGGTGCACTAAAATAATCACCCCAAACACTAAAGATGCAAAATATGTCATAATCGGCCCATGCAATTGACTTGTCCTTTGCTACCAATTGCAAGCTTATGTTTTGGTTTTATACTTTTGAAGTGCTATCAAGTGCTCCATTTGCTGTCAAGGAAGTGCAAACAGGTCAAGTGCATTTGCTGTCAACGAACTCATGACACTGCCCCTCGTACACATGCTCTTCATTCAAACCATGCTTTTTTTTTCCTTTGCCCTCAAAACAACACTTCTTTTGAACGGATTGTCATAACACTTGTTCTGTCAAAACAACACTTTGCTAAAATTTCTGTCAAAAATATGTCAAAACAATGTTGCATTTCAGATATGGAAAAGATTTCCCAAGAGTGTCAAACCGTTTTGGATAGGGTTCAATCTTTTTTGCTAGGTTCGAACCTTTTTGGGCGAGGGTTTAACTTTTTGTTGAGACGCAAAGGATGAGGTGTCAACACTTCTCTTCGGGGTGTCGAAATTTTTGCGAGATGTTCAAACTTTTCTTTTTGGTCTCGAACCTTATTGATGCATTGAGGAGAGAGAAAAAGCCCAGCATATTGGTGTCGAACCTTGAGTACTTGATGTCGAACTTTAGTGCTGAAAAGAGAATGAAGGGTTAAAAACTTTTCCCATTGGTGCCAAACTTGGCTTGATTTTGAACAGATGATTCGAATCCTTTTTTAAGGGAATTGATTCCTTTCTTCAGTTTTGCAAAAGTGAATCGATTCATGGAATTAGGGAATCGATTCCTTGAGACTGGGGAACCCGAGACATGCTTTGTTATGAATCAATTCAGTTGATGGAGAAATCGATTCCTTTCTTCAATTTTGCAAAAGGGAATCGATTCCTTTATGAGCAAAATCCTGAACTTAGATTCCTAGCCTTCCAAATTGTGTTTTTTCAAATATTAGTAACTTTCCTCTTGGGTTTTTGTAATTCTTGGACTAGAATTTATATGGATTAGTCCTAAAAATATTTTCTCAAATATATGAAAATATTAACAACAAACAAATCAATTTGTTGTTATGATCAAAACCAAAATAGAGTTTGATTGAAAAGCCTTTAGGCTAACAGACTTTATAAAAGGGCTTCCAAATTCTCAAGGGAAGAATGTGATCATGGTTGTGATAATGTCTACAAACTCCATGGACTCCCTACTAGTATCATGTTGTCTCATATCGAGAATGTGATCATGTTTTCTCATGTCTTCAAACTCCATGGACTCCGGTTGTCCCTTACCTACCCTTAATAGGTTTTCACCCAAAGTTGACTTCCTAAAGCTTGCCTTCAAGCTTGAAATTGCATGAGAACAAAGAATCATCCAATAACGGTAGCATAACTACAACACATTATCTCCACAGAAAAATTCAACTGTCAATGCTTAATTAACAAAACAACTTTCATTGCAACATAAAGGACTAACATACATTGGCACAATATATAGTGTCCCAACTGAATCCCAAAAAAAAAAAATACAGGATTGCCACTAAAAATAATAACAAACTCATACAATAATAAACTTCACATTAACATTACAATAATAACCAACAAAAACGCAATGGTTCCAGTTAACATGAACCTAACAAATCTTAGCTCTGCTTCAAATTGCTCTATTTTTTTTTTTTTTTTTTTGAAAAAGAGGTCCTTGTCCCACACATTTGTTGTGTAAACTTCATCCCTCCTACTGTCTCGATCAATACTCATACTCTCTTGGCATGCTCTTTGGAAAGTATTAGCATTCGAAGGCATCCACCACGCAATAAAAATTGCAACCACCATCAGTGCACTTGAAGAAAAGTCTGTTGGGGTTCTTCTCTGATTCGGATATCTCAATGGCAACCCTTTTCCCGCACTTACATCTCCAATTTCGAAAAATATAAAACTTATGGTTTACACCACCTGTTGAATCCATTGACATGGTTATCCTATAGGATCATTCTGTCAAATACTTGGTAAGCATAAATTCTAGTTACTCATAGTGCAATTGTTTTTAATAGCAACCAATACACAATGTATGAATACAATGGCTTTGAAATGGAGCTCGAATCAGAAATGGATTAGAGCACAATTTTCAAGGGTACTATCAAAAATAATTACAAACAAAAATTTAGCAAAATGGAGCTCGATTTAGCAGAAGGTGATAATTTAGCAGAGGAACGAATCGAATCGAATCAAAAGAGCTCGATTTAGGGAAAATTTAGCAGAAATGGAACTCAATTTAGCAGAAGGTGATAATACACCAAATCGAATCAAAAGAAAAATGAAAAGAAATGACTTACTAGGGTTTTGAACCTTCGTCTCAAGAAATGACATACTAGGATTTTGAACCTTAATCCACTGATTCGATTCAATCCTTTGCCGCTTGATTCTATTCAATCTTTCGCCGCCTTCTTCACTTCTTCTCCTCTGGGTTTCGATTCAGAAATGGGTTCGAACGTTAGTCATCAAGGGCACTTTAGCTAATTACAAAATGGAGTTAACGGCAAGGTTCAATTTGGGGCTTACTGATATTATGGATAGTCGAGGGGCATTAAGTGTGATTCCATTATAATACATAGGGGTGTAAGTGAAATTTACCCTTTAATGTTTCAGTTTCAGCTGAAGAGGAAAGAACTATGTTTTTCAAAACAGAGTTTTTTACATCCATTTTTCTTAGTTCATAAAGTAAGTCTTCAAATGCATTTGTAATTCTTATAAAGAAAAAGCATCGGGAGTTACCTCATCATCTTCTCTTGCCATGAGGCATAGATTGATAACTTCATTTTCTTCTTTTTCATCCTCGAAGTTGCTGTCATCTCTTTTTCCCCATGCAGCTATCATGGATTTATTGAAGCCCTTTTTGAAGTGCTTTTTGAGCTAAGGGATTTCGGCCTTGATGTGTCTAGGTTTTTTTCACTTGTAGCAAATGATTTTATCATTCTTGAAATCATTTTTGGGTTTGTTAGAGTCCCTCTTGAACTTTGAAGGCTCCCCTTGATGTCCTTCTTTCTTGATAAAATCTTCTCCCTCCTTGTTTCTTATTTCTGAGAAACTTCTTGAACTCTCTTGTGATGAGGGTCATATCTTAATTGTCATCACTTGAGGAATTTTCTGCGGATTCTTCATCATGTGTTGATGACTTGAGAGCTATGCCTTTCTTCCATTTGCTTTCATCATCATCATCATTCATCTTCTTGTTCATCTCATGGGTCATGAGAGAACTGAGATGTTCTTCAATGCTGAGGGTGTTGAGGTCCTTTGCCTCTTGAATGGTTGTGACTTTAGCTTCCCAACTCTTAGGCATGCACCTAAGAATATTTCTCACCATTTCTGCATTTTCATATGTCGTACCAGGAGATTTTCATCCATTTATAATATCAATAAAATGTGTGAAAATGTCAGAAATAGTTTCATCAATTTTCATTTTGAAAAGTTTATAGTTGTGTATTAGAAAACTGATTTTTGATTCCTTGACTTGATTAGTTTCTTCATGAGTAACTTCAAGTCTATCCCAAATTTCTTTGGCAGTGTCATAGGTTGAGATCCTATTGAACTCATTGGGGTCAAGTGAGCAATATAGGAGATTCATGGCTTTAGCATTTTTTTTAAATCTCTCTAATATCACCTTCAATCCATTCGGCTTCAGGTTTAGGGATATTGATCCCATCAACGGTTTTGGTAGGTCTTTTAGGTCCATTGATGATAACCCTCCAAATGTTATAATCTATGACTTGAATGTAAATCCTCATTCTAGCCTTCCAATAGTTGTAGTTTGTTCCTTTGAACGAAGAAGGTCTACTGGTCGATTGACCTTCAGATTGGATAGGTCCAATGCTAGTGGTTGAAATAAAAAACTCTTAGACGGTTAAGTCAAAAACAAGAGCCCAAGCTCTGTTAGGATAGTATACTTAAAAGCCATGCTTTTATGTATTTATTATTCGGGATCCTGGAATATTAATAAGAATTCATTTGAGATGTTATGCATATTCAGATTCATATTTATTTTCTGTATGATGTGTGTATGCATTATCCGTATAAATTGTCTAGTATTTGACTCGTCGCATGAAGCGGGGAAGATCGGGTTAAAGGTTCTGACATATATACAAGGGGCTCGACCGTAATGGACCCAGACTGTCCATTGGTATGGTTATAGCACATCGTTATATTAGCTGGTCTTGGCTAGGTCGAAAGGATCAAATCTCGGTATTGGGATTTGAGTTTCGAGCTCGATGTGTTAGTACATTTGGAGTGTATTGAGCGGGATCAGTAGGATGATCAATTCTATACTGACTATATGAATTGATCCACATCCTACAT
>JAULLH010160956.1:1258-13376 GCA_035668455.1 Sarracenia alabamensis
CCACTGGGTAGTCCTCGAGGAGGCGGTGGCTATCACGAAGGTCACAAATGTGGGCCCGCAATTTTGCAGCCCTACGATGATGGCGTCGTAGTCACCATGGGTGAATATCATGGTGTCTATGAGTCATCGTGTGGATCAAAGGTAGAGGGGTCGGCATGGGTGGTGAAGGGTCGGTGTGAAGGCCGATGAAAAGAGAGAGAAAGTTGCGGCTCATCGGACTTTGGTTCACTTAGTTGGCAGGCAGGTGGTGCCCCGCGGGATTGAAGGGTGCCGACACTTTTTGTCCAACCACCTGAAATGTAGGTGGTGGGATGAGTGTCAGTGGGGTCGGTGAGGTTTATCTTGAGGGGGACATGGTGATCATTGGTGGCACGGGCGACATATGGGGCAATGATGTTGGCATATGGAAGATATTTTTTGGGGCGATCGAGGAATCGTCCGATCTGTATGATCATTACCTGAGTGATGGAAAGTTGACGGTTGCGGGGTAGAGCGTAGAGCATACGGAGGGCTTCGTTGCGGCGTTCGTCTTTGTGTGAGAAGGCGAAGACATTGACCTTGAGGATGTTATCGACGAACAAAAGTTTGACGACAAGGTCTCCATGGCAGGCGAAGAGTTCTCCATGGGGCGTGCGCCCTTCGGAGACGTCCTGGGCCATCATCTATAGTGTGACATTGTCAAGTAGCGGGCACGGGGATTGGAGTCCTTGTCCTCCTTAGTGTCAAAAATGCGGAGGACTTCGGCGAGAATGTGGCGGTTCATCTCCACGTTGTAGCTGTCTACGTTACTACAGAGGGCCTCGAATCGATTACCGAGGGGGTTGTAACAGAACTGTCGATGGAGGTTTTGGTAGAAGAGTTAGACAACTCGAGGGTCTGGTGCTGCAAAAGGGCCGAAAAGAAAACCCATCCTACGACTGTTGAGAAGGTCGATTCCAACTCGGGCCTCAGGGCACTCAGCAAGGAAGGGATTGAGCACCGGGAAGTGCATCATATCGTGAAGGGGTATTGTAGACCAGATCCCAGAATGGATGTTAGTAAATTCTCGCTGTTGGCTAGGCTCCCCCCTCTGCTGCTGGCTACTGGAGGCTCAACTGTGTTTGCTTTGTCGGGATGCTATTTTTCAAGGATTTGGATTAGGGGGTTTCGTAAGAGAGAAGAGAGAGAGAGGAGCGGATTGGAGAGATGTGAGAAGAGGCTGGCGTGCATGTGGGTTTTATAGGCATGTGGCATCCGGACGCAAGACGTGTACTGTAACGACCTGACCTAAACCAAATAAAAATCTAATAAGAACATCCAATAGCCGAGTTTCTAGCCGAATGTTCAACTCTTTAAAACGTTGATTTAAGAAAACAGGAACATTTTCCCTTGTTAAGAAAATTTACAAAAATGTTGGAAAATATTCTAACTCTTGAAATTTTTAGAAATTTCGGCAGAGTTTCCCCTGTTTTCGGACGAACACCCACATGGGCTGGTCACCTGTAAACAAAACCTGGGTATCAACAGATTATACAAGCCCTTTAAGGGCATCAACAAACCCACTCTTAGTGTATTCTAAGCTAAAGCAATCCGTTATGCGGCACAACTAAATTCTGAAGTGGGTGGCCAAGTGGCTCTTGCAAATCCACAAAGGAAAAACAAACAAACTAACTCAAAACATCAATAAAATCAAGGGTGGCCCATAGGCAACAGAAAACAAAACAAAAGATCAATAAATCTGAGGTGGCCCGTAGGCTCTTGCAACCTCAACAAGAAAAACAAAACAAGACCAAAGCTATCAAAGCTGAAACAGAAATTAAATCTACCCATCAGTATCTCACATGCATACAACAGATGATAAAAGGCCTTATGGCCATACAGTAATCCAACAGCTGGAAATAAAATAAAACTGAATATGTACATTCATCCGTGAAATAAATATTGAGGTGCAAAGAAAAGAAAAAGGAATGCAAGCTCCAGATTCTCTTGTCCATGCTCCAGCTATCCAAAAGCTATCTTTTGCTATACCTGAAAAATGTTAGGGTGGCTGAGCCACGGTTGTAGGATAATAGACATAATAAACCATAAAACGATATACAAGGTGGATTATGCAGCAACATAAGTAAAAAGGGTTTTAAGAGAGTAAAACCATAACAATTTTCTGTAGTTTAAAGTCATGGCTGCATAACCCAGTTTTGTATAAAATTACATTTTATCCAGAAAGCTTTTGAAATAAAGATTATCCGTTAAAAAACCAAGTTCCTTTCTCATTAAACTTAACTTATAACCCCGAAGTAGTCAATAACTACTCTCTACCTAATAATAGGTACAACTCCCCTAAAGGAGGTGAATCTAACTCATCATGAGCTAAAAAGGCTAGTACGTGCAGAACGGTGAACTCTAACCCATCAGTAGAGCACTACTCTCATCAATCTAAAGTGATACATGGTGCCACGTGTCCAAAGCCGTAAAAGAAGCTAAAAAGCCACAATACATGCATCTACATCTCACAAAAGATGATGTGATCACGTTTATATAAATGATGCACACATAATCACACACGACGCACCATGTATCGTAAAGTAAATAAGCTATGTCCCATTCCATAGCTTGTAAACGTTACGCGCACATACTCACACACCCGCGTATCGTAAAGTAGATAAGCTATGTCCCATTCAGTAGCTCGTAAACTTTACGCTACATACCCACGCACTCGGGACCTCGGAGTAACGGACGAGTCTAACCTCAGTTGTACCAGTCCCACGGAACACATCAACGTGGATCGGAAAGCCCTGGCCATCTCCTACTGCACAACCCCCATGGAACACATCAACGTGGTCCGACCTCACGGAACACCTCATCGCTAGTCAGAAGGCTTAGACTACACTCCTCACTCCCCTCTAGTCTTTAACTACACATCACAAACATCCAAGTACATACGTGTGCAAGAATACAAGCTAATCACCCAACAATCTTCCATAAAGGCCACAGTCTGCCATAGAGGCCACAGTCTGCCATAAAGGCTATTATCTGCCGTAAAGGCTATAATCTGCCATAAAGACCATCATCTGCCATAAAGGCTAAAACATAATACAACATACACAATGATCACAAGCATCTGGCATAAAACACAAGTGATGTGCTCTAACAGATCATAAAGATCTACATACTCATACCCGCAAACATAAAGTGCAAGGGTACATACTCAGGTCACCTAACAACGGACCTCACATATCAAGTTTAGGCTATATAGAAGGGGAGCCTCAAGATTATCCAACTGTAATCTAAACTAACATAAAAGTGTTCACGTATGTGCTACAACCAACACAGTGATGTCCACTGGAGGGATCTCCTAACCCATATACATATCCCCATCGTAAACAATACAGGCTATCACAAAGGAGCTTGTGGAAGTTCAGTCACACTATCAAGTCATCGATATCAAAGCTAAGGCAGGTTAGCTTAACACTCCTTAATAACCTCAAGCAATACTATGGACCCACAATCCAACGCATAGGCTTTTCTAGGAAGCCCACTAATCATCAAGAGTGCTAACCAGACTCGCATGATACGTCATGTCACTTAGGTGGTAGGTCCGACACAACTCAATGGACCTATAGATGTCACCGATTTAAGGAGGGGGTTACATAGGTTAGCCTAAGCATCTTAAATTACATCAATCAAAGATCACAAAACCCATAATAGAAACATATGGTCGCGGGTTTGAGTTCCACCACCACGTAGGTAAACTGCATATGAGGGTGTCTAAACATTCCTCTTAACTCCAAGTGTTATCCCGCAACGTACCTCGATTATCCAAGACATAGGCTATCAGGAAGGAAGCCCAAGGGCATCAAATGTTATGACCAGAGTCTAAATTAATCTAATCACACTCTGAAGAGTTTAGGGCCAAGCCCTATCTAATATCGTATATCTAGCATATGTTTTGGGACTCTGGTCATAACAATATTCAATATACTCTTAAGACTCTCAAAGGAGGGCAAGGGCTTCAACTAGCCACATGTCCTAACACAAAGTCAATTACTAACATTCCAACTTATTGAGTACTTAACCAAGATTAACTTCATCTATATAAGCTTATCATGTTCATGGCATAAGTTAAATCAATACCCGATTATGATACATTAAGCGTCCCACTAGAACCAATGTATAACAGAAAAATTCAATTAACAACTTACAAAATTACTATGGGCGATTGGTCTCGTTTACCTGAAATTCCTCCAATTTATTTATAGGTCGTTTCCTATGTCAATTACACAAAATTAGGCTAAAGTTCTCAAAACTTACAACAATATTGCCGAAAACCCCAAACCGGATCCAATCACCTAAACCAAACCTTAACTCGTTCAATTTCGGAATTGATCGAACCACCAGAATTCTAGTAAGCTAAATTAATTCATAGGATGTTTTTAGGGCCAACTCTATTAGCTAAAAGCAGGATTTAAACAAAAAGGGGCAAAATCTGATTTTTGGCCCCCAAACGGGTCTCTAGAACCATAATTTCTCCAAATCCAAAATTGATCAGTTCATCATATGTCTAGTGTGTTAGGATAATTTTTATTGTGCTCAAAAGCATGTTCCAATAGCCAATTTACGAGATCTAAGCAAAAAATCTCAGAAAAATTCATTTTCGGCCAACGGGTCTGCCGAAACCCTAAGTTTCGGTTGATCAATGAAAGCTTCAAATTAACACAATGTAAATCAGTAGGGTTGTTTAGAAGGTCTAAAAACCTACCTTTGTGAAGAAAAAGGGAAGAAATCAAACCGGTAGAAGCCAAAACCGAACCCCCGAAATCACCGAAGCTCGGCGCCGTCCCCCTCCTTCTGTATCAATCAAGAAATTTCAACAAAAGCCCAAACAAAATTACTAGAAAGGTAGAGGAGGCTTCGAATCATACTTTAGACGAAGGAATCGGAAGAATCGAGCCAAAAATCGAGCCGAAATCACCCGGAGAAGCTCGCGCCTCCCGTCCCCTGTTTTTCGGTTCTCTGGCTCTGTTTTCTCTCCCCCTCCGACGGTCGACGGCGGCGATGGGTGCGCCGGTGGTATGGTGGTGCTCGGCGGTGGTCGGTGCCGGTCGGGGTGGCCGATGGCCCCCTCCGATATCTGGTTCTCTCTCTCGCCTCTTCGTTATCTCTCTCTCCCTCGCGTGTGTATGTGATACACGAGTCTTGGCCCCCGAAGCAAGCATTTAATTTTTTTTGTTTTATTATTTTATTTTATTTTTTTGAAGGTTCTAGAATTTGAGGCAAATAAATACATTTAAAAAAAATATTTTCCTTTAAAAGAAAATTTAAATTTTGCCGAGAATTTTCGAAAAACAAAATAGGTTATCCGAAAAAATTTATCCTGGGTAAAATAGGTGATCCAAACTCTTTTTATTTAAATACATTATTCATCAAAAGGCTCTGGTCATTACACAGGTAATTAATTTATTCACAAAATTAAATAAGAAAAGTTTTGTTTATTTTAAAAGGATTAAATAAGGAATATTTTAATTGATTAAAAAATCGGATTCGTTTTAATCAGAAATAAAAATTTATTTAATGGTTTAAAATAAACCAAAGGAAAAACCCTCGGTTTTAAAATATTAAGTGGGAGAAATATTTAGTTACAGATAAATCATATGGTCTCCATCATAGGTTTGTGGAGATATGTTTATAGTTCTTATGCCGGCTTGATCTGGTCTTCCCAACGGAAGGGTTGTAGTCATGGCATCTCTGCCATGAATCTCCAAAAGTTGTAATTTTGAAAACTGTACAAAGTAGGGTTCTCTCACACTGGGCTAGGGCTTTTACACATGTTTTCTAAATTAAGTATGATGGTTAGTCACTTAAACCGTGAATAAAAATATCCTCCCCAATGGAGTCACTGTTTTGATTTATGGGGAACAAAAGTTATTGCCTGTTTAATTTACTATAAATTTTGTCATATATCAAGGAATAAAAGTCGGGATAGTTCTTTCGTCTGTTGATTGTTACACATCCACACTAACGTGGCCTACTAGTTAATGAGACACTCAGCAAATGATTTTTATTATGATATTTTGTTCTGGGAAGTAAATTAATAGACTGACATATTTGTTCGGATGAAGTTGGTTAATAGACATCAACACTAATGTGGCCTATATAATCACAAAGGCTTTGGACTGTCAATAATTCTTTTTAAGTTAAAAGGATCAGGGAACCTAAATTTTCAAAGAATTTAAAACGTTTCTCTCTTGTTTCTCTTTATTAATATTGAGATTAAGTTTCAATCCACTTACAGCTATACTCAAGGAACACAAACTAACTGGACCTAATTTTATCACATGGAAAAGAAATCTTGATATTTTCCTAACTTCGGATGACAATAGGTTCGTATTATATGATCCATGTCCACCCGCTCCCCATAGTTGATCTTTTAAACAAGAGGTTCAGACCTTTGAGAAGTGGAAGAAGGCTGATATGATGACTAGTTGCTACGTCTTGGCTTCTATGTTTGATGTTTTGCAAAGCCAGCATCAGACTATGGCATCTACAGCTGAGATCATGCCGAACCTTATACAAATATTTGGTCATTAGGGTATGCCGATCAGGTACCACATTTTGAAGATGATAGGTCTCCTTAACGAGATGGACGTCATATGAACCGAGATTTATCGGGAAATCTAAGTTGATATCGTACTCCAGTCACTGCCGGATTCATTTTAGCAATTTTGCCTAAACTATACTATGAACAAAAATGAGTTTTTCTTAGGCAAAATTGTTGAAGGAATTGTAGGTAGTTGAGTGTGTTATCTGGAAGTCTACTCATGTGTTTTTTTTTTTGTAGAAAAGGCTTTCTCTTCTAAGCTAAAATATTGTAAGAAGAAGAAGAAAGGGCTACAATTGGTTTATGCATAGAAGGTTGGCAAGAAGAAGCCGTCGACTGCCAAGGAAAAGGCTAAGGTGCTTAAGAGTAGTCGCTATCATTGTCTGAAGTCAAGGCATTAGAAGAGAGATTACACTGATCGTAAGAATAAGCATGTTGCAATTAATGCCTTTTATTTAGTTTTTGAATCATGTTTAATGGTTATATCTACAGAAACCTAGTGTTTAGGTACATGAGCCACTAGTCATGTTTGCAATTCATTGTAGGGGTCCCCGGTGACTAGACAGCGTAAAGATGGTGAGGTTTATCTACAAATGGAGAATAACTCGTAGGGGTCTACTGTTGCAGTGGGAGATTTACTTCATTCCTTTAATCGAAATAAATGTTTAATTTTAAAGAACATTTTGTATGTACCTCAATTCATGCGGAACATTGTTTCGGTTTCTTGATTGGGCATTGACGGATACTCTATTTACTTTAATAAGCAATTTTACAATATTATGGTTAGAAAACATTTTATCTGTCGTGGTACATTGGTTAATGGTCTTTACATTTCACACCATGTTATTTCTACTGTTCAAAATAATGAGGTGAATAATTTAAATGTTTTACCACATAAAAAAAATTCTCATTAAACGAAATACTACTTTGGCATCTTCGCATAGGTCATGTTAATCTAAAGAGGATACAAATATTCTTAGAAAGTGGACCTTTAGGTTCATTTAAAGTGGAGGCACTTCCAGTCTGCGAATCCTTTGTAAAGGGTAAGATTACTAAGAAGCCATTTTCGGCTAAGGGACTTAGCCAATGAAGTATTGGAATTGGTTTATTCTGATATATTTGGTCCTATGAACATCCAGGTAAGAGGTGGCTATGAGTACTTCGTCACTTTTATAGATGATTACTCAAGGTATGGATACGTTTACCTGCTTCATCATATGTCTGAAATCATTGTGAAATCCAAAGTGTTCAAGGCTAAGGCGGAGAAGCAAATGGGTAAAAGTATCTTGAGCCTACGATATGATCGTGTTGGTGAATACCTCTTGGGTGAGTTTTGGGATTACTTTTCAAAAAATGAGATTACATCCTAATTGTCTGCACTGGGGATGCCACAATAGAATGGTGTAGTGGAGAGGAGGAATAGGTCCTTTAAAGAAATTGCAAGGACCATGATGAGTTATTCGGATTTGCCACATTCATTTTAGGGGTTTGCATTAGATACAATGGAATATATTCCGAATAAGGTACCTACTAAGGCAGTTTTCGTTACTTTTATGGAATTATGGACTAGGTGCAAGCTAAGTCTTAAACATGTCTAGATATGGGGTTGCCTAGCGCATGTGTTGGTGGGAGATGCAAGTATGGTGGAACCAAAAATAGAAGTGTGTTTCTTTGTAGGATACCCTAACGGAACTAAGGGTGGTTTATTTTATAATCCTAAGGGTCAAAAGGTATTTGTTAGCACAAATGAAAGATTCTTGGTAGAGGATTATTTGATAAACCCCAAATCCCGGTCACAAATTGTTCTTGAGAAGGTTAGGAATGAGTGTTTTGTACAACCAGAAACTATACCTATTGAACGGAGTGATACATCACCTATCGTGACTACACAGCCACATGAGGGTCTTCGTCATAGTGGGAGGGCTGTTTGCCAACCCAAGAGGTTTATTTTCTTAGGAGAGTCTTATGACAAGATCACAGAAGAATATGATACTGGACCCATGAACTATAGTAAAGCTCATCAAGATAGGGATGCGAATTTATGGAAAAAGGGTATGAAGTCTGAGATAGAGTCCATGTACTCTAATGTGGTTTGGGAGCTTTTGGATTCATCGAACGGAATAAAACCCATCAGGTGCAAATAGATTTACAAGAAGAAGAGAGGAGTAGATGGGAAGATGGAAACCTTTAAAGCTAGGCTTATGGTAAAGGGGTTTACTCGGAAAGAGAGCTTTGATTATGAGGAAACCTTTTAACTGGTAGCCATGCTTAAGTCCATTCGGGTTCTCTTATTGATTGCTACACATCTTGACTATGAGATTTGGCAGATAGACGTCATGATGACATTCGTTAATGGAAGTCCTGACGAGAGCATCTATAAGATGCAACCAGATGGATTTATAGTAAAAGGCCAGGAGCACATGTTGTGCAAGCTTAAGAGATCTATTTATGGACGTAAGCGGGCATTAAGATCTTAGAATACTCTTTCTGACAAGGCGATTAACAGTTTTAGCATTGATCACTATCTTAATAAGTATTATGTGTACTTGAACCACGATGGACATAGGGTGGTGTTTCTAGTCATTCATGTTGATGGCATTCTCCTAATCGAAAATGATGTGGGGATGTTGCCTTCAGTTAAGGTATGGTTGTCAAGTCAATTTGATATGAAGGACTTGGGACAAACAAGCCAAATCATTAGGATCAAGCTTATGCGAGATGGGTCATAAATGTTGTTAGGCTTATCTTAGGCCATGCGCTTGATTATTGCTCATTTTTTGCATGGAAAATTCTATGAAAGGATTTTTTCCTTTCTGGCATGAAATTACTCTATCTAGGGACCAGTGTCCTTAGATACCCCTGGAGATAGAGAGGATGAAGGGTATTCCATATGCTTCGATAGTAGGAAGCCTCATATATGCCATGCTCTGCACTAAATGGGATATCTGTTATGCCATTGGCATGGTCAGCAAATATCAATCTAATCCAGGGGAGGAGCATTGGACTACGGTCAAGAATATACTCAAGTGTCTTAAAAGGACTAGGGAGAATATGTTGGTGTACCAAGATGATAGTCTTAGACCCCTTGGGTATACAGACTTGAATTTTCAGGATCATAGGGATTCTAGGTGGTCCATCTCTAGTTATTTGTTTACTTTAGGAAGAGGATCCAATATTTAGAGTGTTAAGAAATCCTTTATTGCTAACTCTACTACGGAGGCTGAATATGTTTCTGCATTTGATGCAGCAAAGGAAGCCGTTTTGGCTGAGGAACTTCTTATTGGATTTTGATGTGATTCCCTCAATGTAATCTCCTATTGTACTCTACTGTGATAACAGTGGAGCGGTTGCAAATACGATGGACCAAGAGTCCACAAGAAAGGAAAGCACATTGAGAGGAGATATCATCTCATCCTGGAGATTGTAAAATGTGGAGACGCTGTGGTTAGCAATATTGCATCTACAGATAACCTAGCGGATCCTTTTACTAAGGCGTTATCTCAGAAGGTCTTTAATAACCATGTAGAAGGGTTGGGTGTCAGATGTATTCCTATATGGCTTTGAGTATAAGTGGGAGTTACTTAGGATTATAAACTAACAGCCATGCTTTTATGTATTTGTTTTGATACCTGGATTAGTAATAAGAAACAATCGAGTATTATTTACTTATGTCATTTCATATTTATATGTGTTATATGATGGGTGTTTGCATTGTTCGTATATTTTGTCTAGTATTTGATTCAGTGTATGAAGCACAGAAGATCGGATCTTAGGTTCTGACAGAATATATTTAATAGGCTCACAATAGTAATAAAATTGGACAATCTATTTGTACGATTGTAACACATCGTTATAGTAGCTGGTCTTCGCTATGTTGAACGGGTCAAATTTAGGTTTGGGAATTCAATTCAAGATCGATGTGTTAGTACACTTAGAGTGTATTAAGCGTGATCAACATGATGATTAATTATGTACTGATTGTAAGAATTAATCCATTTCATGTAATATCATGTATTACATGAATTCTTAATCCCAGCATGATTGATTGATCATGCTCATTTAATACATAGTACTTTAAGTCATCAATGGCTGAAATTTTGTCGATGAGATGAATATAGTCAATAAGATGGGTACTGTTATTATTTGTTCGATGGTTGATAATCAGCTGATGGAAACCACATTCAAATTGGGTTGGGGAGTTTCCCCTAGTGTGCTTGGATTATAAGTTTGATTATGCCAAAATCTTACAAGTGGATCACTCGATACGACATATCCAAAAGGTTAAGTGGCGCAGTTAAGATGATACAAGGATAATTAAACCAGCTTATCAGTAACCTAATTTAATTATCAAGAATTCCTATCTTAAATGTGGGGAGACCTCGGGCATTTGATAATTGGAAGCTCGAGACATAATTCAAGATAGGGTCGGGAATTCAGTCAGAGTCTTTAGTAGAATAAGCCTTTGTTCATGTAGGAAAAGATCTAACTCGGTGATGGAGTTAGGGATATCTAGATTGTGATACCCTAATGTAGCCTATTGTACACACAGATATATTTCTCATTGGTTTCGGGATAATTTAATTTAATTAGATTGTCAGTTTTGCAGCCAGGGACAATCAGGGATTAAATTAAATTATCAGGGGCGGTATTAGAAATTGGCCACCTAGAGTTAAACCCCTAGGAGGTCGACCCTAATAGAGATGGGGTTGTATATTTTTGGGTTATATATCTTATATTCTAAATTTGGTATATGCATATTTGGATGGAAAGATAAAGGGGCCAAATAATATAAGGAATAAGGAGGTATAATTTTCCATGATTCTCTTATCTCTTTCGCCCCCTCATTGCCGCCCCACCTTCTCTCTCCCTTTGCTGGATTTTTCTGCATATTTTGAGAAGTGTTAGTATGAGAAACCAAGAAGGAGTAATTGTCCCAAGCAAGAACAATGCCCACACGCCGTGTTCGTGACGTACATATGGGAATATGGGAGAAGGTCGTGCGGTCATCTCGTCCTTGTATTCGACATCAAGAAACTTGTTCAAGTTTCTTAAAGGTATAAATATTTGTTATATTCAATGAATATATGTTCTTCGTTTTTCATGAATACGCATAATGGCGTTTTACATGTCGTTTCTTCGATTTTTTCCGCCGCGACGCTCCAACAAAGAGTTGATGGATTTAAGTATAAAATTTGTATGACTTGCCAGAACTAGCTTATAAAACCAAACTTTAAGGTTTATGTCATGCCAAGTTATATTTGTGTATTACATGTGTAGTGGAAATCAATTTCCTAAGTGTTTCATTATGCTTGAACCACCATATTTGAATATATAAACATGTGATGAATGATTAGGTAAAATTCTCTTAAGTAGGAAAATTATAGTATTTGCATGAAAATGCCTCAATGCCGGTCGTATATACATATTTAATGAGTAAGCCTTGATATCCATATCGCATGTCACATGGTCATCCTGTTGGAGCTGCGTAATGGAAAAATCAAAATATCGACGATGTGACCGTAAAAAATGTCGTGTTACATTTTT
>JAULLH010162052.1:0-13374 GCA_035668455.1 Sarracenia alabamensis
AGCTTCTTGGTTTAGGAGTGAACCAGCAAAACTTCTGTACAAGGTTTGGAGTGCACCCGTAAGCACTTCCACTAGTGGATATCTCAAGTGCTGCTTGAGAGAGGGGACGTAGGCCGGGATTTGGCCGAACCTCTATAAACCTCTGTCTTATGGTTTGATTTTCTCTTTTTCTTAAACTCTTTAATTCTTTCTTTTTCATATTATTCTTTCCTCTGCCAAGTTTAATTTATTTATAAGTGTTTGAATTAGTTTTTCACAAAGTTTTTAAAAGATCAAAAAGTTTTTAATTTGCCAGACAACCTATTCACCCCCTCCCCCCTCTAGGTTGCCTCTTAGTGGACCAATACATTCCATATCGAGGATACGGTCGAAAGAATCCATGTCAAAGACAAGAAATTTGAAAGATAGGCTATGGTGCGCTATCTCGATCTCGCACCCCCTACAGACCAAACTGATCGCAATAGATCGCCCAGCTGGCGTGTCAACATACATTGCCCGATCCAGCATCCCAACCTTGAAGCCCATAGAAGATACTAAAGCCGATGCAATAAAAGAATGGGATACTCCCGTATCAATAAGTTCTCGTGTACATGATCTGTAAACCAGAAAAGTACCTCTGATAACGGATGGTCTAACAATGGAGTCTTGGACGGCAGGAGCTGATCATGCGACTGAAGTCGCCGGTGCTGAACTCGCATCTGCCATGGTATATGCTCTCCCCTGAGTGCCTTGGGCCGGTGGCCTTACTGACTACACTTAAGGCACTCCCGTTCTCGTCTCGAAATCTGAATTCCTAACTGCTGACGAGTCTTCCTGTGCCCCTGCTGGCCTCTTTGTGTCCGTTGACCTGCCTGAGTCTGTGGGTAATTCCATTGAATGTCCCCGGTCTATCCGCACTGAAAACAAACGGGTGCAGCCCTCTAGGAAGACTCCGTGCTTAGATGTCCTGCCTGCCCAGAAGTGAAACAAGCTCCACCTCGTGGACTAATCTATCTAGTAGAAGCAATAGAATGGGCTGGTCCAGAACGAGCCTGTTGCTGCTATGACCCTGTAGAGAAGGATCGCCCACCTCCACATATTCTCTTCTTGAACCACTGTCTAGAAGAAGATTGAGTTCTACTCACATATGCTGGTGGTCGCCCATCACCATCCTTCCTATCCTCAGCTAACCCACTCTCCACTACAATGGCTCTCTCCACCAAATCAGAATAGACCTTCATCATGGTCACCAAAACTCTATTCTCTATGGCGGGGCACAGACCCCTCTCAAAACATCTGGTCCTCAACTCCTCTGTAGCTACCATGTCCGGTGTGTAGGTGGACAACATAAAAAATCTCGCCTCATACTTGAGGATTGACATAGAGCCCTGTGTGAGGTAGTCAAACTGCTATCGGTAGGCATTCTTCGCCGCAGATGGAAAATATTTCTCCAAAAAGACCTTGGCGAAAGCGTCCCAAGTACTGTCTACGGTGGTCCTAGTGAAGTCCCAACACTGGTCTGCCTCACCTCTCAGTTGGTAGATAGCGAGCTTCACCTTGATCTCGCTCTCTCGGATATCCAATGTCTCAAAGATGCAGTTGATCATCTTCAACCAAGCAGATGTGGCCTACGGATCAGGCTCACTGAAAATCCCTCATAGCCATAGAGGCTCACGACTCAGGTGCTCTTGCACCACCCCTGCTACTGCTGCAGCCAACTGTCTGATGGTAACAACCATCTCATGAAAGACCTCCATGGGATCTGGTGGCATCTGAGGTCTAGTGCGTTGTGTGGTCTCCTCAGTCGCGGGTTTGCCCCCAACCTTGGGTATCTCAGCAACATGTGGTACCACCCCCACATCAGGTACCTCACCGTCCTCATGTTTATCCTCAACAACACGGCCTTGGCCGCACCCTCGTCCGGTCGCTCTCGACATCGCAAAGATACATAAAGACAAGAAGGACAAAGATCAACTACGGAATATCAATATTGGTTTTATCCCATGGATAAGTCCAAACATATCTCAAGGACCAATAGGCCAAGGGTCGAGCATGTTATCAGATATATAAAAGGAAAGAATATATATCAAGTAAGCATGCCTCATTGGAGTGATATCTCAATCCGAACCACTTGCCTGGATTTCTAAGTAGAATGGGCGTTGGCTAGGTACCTTTCTAAATAGAATCCCAAACAAGTAAACCGGATACTAAAGCAAGAAATACCATCCTCAATGTCCTACTTCCATACCCACAAAACCACGTAGCATGCGCATGTAAATCATGTAGCACACATGCTATGAATGCAACATGCAGATCATCTCTCACGACATGGCACACCTCATTCCCATGGTTCCAAAGTATTCGAGCCTAAGCTCTGATACTAAGTTGTCACATCCTGACCTTTTTTTCATAAATATAACTCAAGTGAGCCGGAAGTAGGACGGGTCACGCACTAACCGGATGCAAGATAAGATTAGAATTAAACCAATTTCAATCAAGAAAACCCCATGTTTTGTCAATTTAAATTCTTGGCTTTGAAACCACCCCTTTAGGAATAAAATCATTAAAATACTCCATTTTCAATGTTAGGGAACGAAGTCCGGAATGTAAAATAGAAATTACTTTCTTTATAAGAATCAGCCAAACTGTCGCAGAAAGCCAAGACCGCTCAAGCGGTTTTAGGTCCGCTCGAGTGCTCAATGCCCAAAAAGCTTCCTACAGCTTAATTTCAGCACCCCCCACTACTCAAAAACCTTGTTTTCCAAAGTTCAAAACATTTTTCAACGTGACTAAGATAGTTTTAATCATCATGTTTTACCTCTATAAATAATTAAAACATGAAACCACTTCATTGCCCAACAAGAAACAAATCCATTAATTTCCATTCATAAACCATGCAACAGAGGATTAGGGAATTGATAATAATTTGCAATAAAGAGGGTCATAGAATTCTCCCAAACGTAACCAACCATATCCCTTGACCTCAACAAAGCATGCAAGAAATCTAATCGGCCTTAAGGCCTTATAACCATCCGGAATTGAAATAGCGAATGTGAAGACAAACTATTACAATCCTCCAAAATAGTTAAACAAGCATAATTATGCGGAAATAAAGAAACATGCTAAGGATCAAAATCCTTCAAGTCTCATGTCAAGTGTGACTGGGAAAACTTCCATTCAACACGTCTAAGCTTCAAGGATCTCCTCGCCATGAATACCTGGAATGTTGTTTTAAAACAACATTATGAGCCAGAGCTCGTAGGAAATATGCTAATCAAATATGCAAGTACGCTATGCAAGGTGATTATGCAATAGTTAAGTACAAACATAACTTAAAGTGAAATTGGCTTATCATAGTCAAAAACTTAGTTTGCATGACCCTTTTTGGAAAAATAGGTATTTTCTACATATAAGCAACCAACACACAAACAATCTTAAAAACAACTACAAGTAAAGCTTCTTGGCTCCCATCCGAGCCTTGACCCCCATAGGGACCAATCCCATGTTTACGGTCCCCGACTGAAGGAAATGGGCATCTGGGTCATTACCATGGTGATGACCCCAATTAGAGCTTCTTAGCTCCACCTGAGCCACCCCTGATTTATGATTCTCAACCGAAGGGAGTAAACTCCCTGCTGAACCCCGTTCATGTCATATGACAGTCACTACCACAACAATGACTACAAAGAAGTCCCCTCGGAACTTGGTGAGAGAACCCCTACGCGGGATCGTCATCACCACACCCATCTAGGCGAGGGATATCGTCCGCAGGACCACCATCACCTCAACGTAGGTGAGAGATCCCCTCCCCGGAATTATCGTCACCCTCCTCATCACATGAGGTATCTCCCTCTGGGGGATAAGTGCGGGATCCCCTCCATGGGATCACCATCAACATCGCACACGTCAGATACGAAATCAATAATCATTATGCAATTAATTCCCAGTGGAATAAGCTTAGGCCTATTCCTATCAAGTCTCGCATCCATCAACCGCTACCAACAACATACAAGGCTAATATGCAAACATGTAATAATTATGTCTTGAATTAAGGACATGCCTAGGCTTATCCATATCAATTCTTGCCACATGCTCTCAATCATGTCAAAATTCAATATGCAAGGTAAATATGTATTACATAGGCAATATCAACCATCGAATTGTAGGTATTCCTAGGCTTACCCATCCAAACCCCATATTAGTACAATCCAATTTACAAAGGACATAGCTATCTTAATGTCCAATTCAACTTCATAAGACCCAATTAAATTTTATTGAGGTCAATTTCATAAAAATATGGTTAATTAAATATTTACCCCCATTTTTCATCAAAACTCCCGAAGTATAACCCGTGGTTAAGCATGAATTTAACATAATCAATTTTCCTGTGAAATTGATGTACAACCCCCACATTAGCATGCTAGACTAGCACACACAACAATATAATCATGCTAGGATTAACCAAGGATAATTGTATTTTTGGATTTTTAATTAAAACCCAAATAAACTGCACAAAAACACCAAAATACAACTCAAAACATCACATGAACCAAGGATTAACACAAATCCCATCTTAGGGTTGAAGGAGAAGCACGAAATCAGTTCCCTCAAGATGCTAAGTCTCAGCAAAATCTACTAGAATCAATATAGATTCGATGAATATAGGAAATACTACATATAAACTGAAAATCTTGTGAAAAAGTCATGAAATCTTACCAAAACAAGACTTAAGACCAGCAATGAATCACCCCTCAACAGCCCTCAGCCGCCCTCTCTGCCTCCTCTACCGATATAAGATTCTTAGGGTTGGAAATGGTGTAAAAACGCGACATATCGATGCTTTTATACCAGTCTGCCTGAAGCACACCACTCGAGCGGTTTATGAGCGCTCTAGGGCTCACCTGTTGTAGACCCACTTCGAGAATTTTAAATTTCGGGGCCCGCTTCCAACCTGAATGCCACGAAACTCAACTTGACACCCCGGAATAATATTCCTGAGGTTCTAGAACCCTCGGTTCGAATTAATAAGCCCAAATCAAGATCAAATTTGAAGTCGTTCAAAAGATTTAACCTATTTTATGAAAAGTTTTAAATATTAAAGTTTTAAAATTAGGTTTTTATTTAAAATTGAAATTGAAATAGGTCATACCATTACACACACACACACACACACAGAGAGAGAGAGAGAGAGAGAGAGAAGGTTTGAAATGAACAAAATGCCCTAAGAACGAAATAAATAGCTATTACGCCCGACAACCCCTGTTATGCCCCCAAAACATGGGCATAACCCAAACCCACAAAAAAATGATGAAAAGTTCAATACTCTCAAGAAATCAACCCAGAATCAAATAATCCAAGAATAACCGAAAACATGTATGAATCCATTATGGAAAACCCTTTACTAGGCCATTATAAAATAAATGAATATCTCAAAAAAAGGCCAAAGCCTGAAAGAAAGGAATCCATTGTCCAAGGAAAACATTGAATTTTTTTTGGAAAACAGCTTGACTGCTCGAGTAGTGGAAAGAACCGGTTGAGTACTCCTAGAACCATGAGCCCCGTAACCATGAGCCCCGTTTGAACGCTCGATGTATAGCTTGAGCAGTCTATTGAGCGGTCAATATGCTCTTGCTCTTTTAGAATCCTTTTTTAAGACCTTATCCAACCAAAGATATTTTCCAACAAAACCAAAGCATTTTAATGGTTCCTAAAGCATAAGAATGAAGCAAAAATTAACTCTACATCAACCAAGCAACCTAACAACTCTAAGGAAATAAACGAAAAGCAACCGAATAATTGTCAGAATAGGACATACATGAACCAAATGAAAACAAATATCAACGTGATACACCGTCACCCCTTACCATGCATACAATCCATGTCTTTGGCCTTATGGTTTTACGAAACAGTCTCACAAATCCATACATAACTGAAAATGTAACAAATCAATAAAATTACATTACATGTAATTCTAACAAAATGTACAAAATTGGTCACCGAGCCTGACATACCTACTCCATTGCTTTCTTTCCGTTATCACCTGAAATATTATTAAGACAACACGAGCCAATGCTCGTTGGATAAAAGACTAAACATAAGCATAAACATGATTCCGAAGATGCTATGAGAATGCACATTTGTTTATTCAAAACTAATATTTTCCTTTTTCATATAAATTCACAATTCGCATAACTGAATTTCATTCCAAAACCAACACTTACCCATTAACTCAATTCCCATTTTTATTTACCATTCCCTTAGTCCATTATCCATTGTTTTTTCATCATTACGAACCATTTCAAGTGTAATGCCCCGAATTTTTAGCAATTTTTGAAAGCGACCATAATTAGATAATGCGGGATAAATAATGATAATAACAAAATAATAAATGAAAATTATCCATCCGTAAATAAATAAATTATCAGGGTAAGTTAAACTTAGAGTATAAGTATCATAATTAAAACGATTACATCCCAATTAAAAGTTTCAAGTCTCAAAGCCTAACATAAAGAAAAATAGAAAAGTTGTAAAAGAGTAGTCAACTTGGTGAGATTCATGCTCACAGGAGCCAAGGTTCCTCAATCTCTTCACCAAAATTACAAGCTTCGGGCTTTGATTCCTCTGAACTTGGCATCGTGGAAACAACACCAGAGAAAATCAGTAAAAAATACCAAACATTTAAAGTAAGGCAATTAGGTAGTGTAATCAGTGTAAAATAAATATGCAATGATTCCAATTAATTATCTAATTTGTCCATCAACTAGGTTATCTATAAGTTCAATACATCGGTCGAATTATTCCATCCCCGATCAACTTCTGACAACCAAGTCTACCAATTGGGAAGCCCCCTTTTAGCTTTGGGATAACACGTAATCGAATTAAGTATTCAACTAGGTTATCCAAATAGCAAGGTATGTGTAGCATAGTTAATCTCCCAGAGTCTCACACTTAATCTCCTACGGTTCTCGAGTCTTAGATCAAGTCTATTGTTGAGCATGTGTTTCTAACTGCAATATTTTTATCCAACTACACATCTTTTCATCCAAATAGTAATCATGTGTTTCTAATTGCAATATTTTTATCCAACTACACATCATTTTATCCAACTAGGTTACAACCCGAAGGTTGAGGGCATGGCTGACCCGTAACCAAACCAATATAACACTTTTAAAAACCAAAGGTTGAGGGCTTGGCCGACCCCATAAGCAAACCAATGCAACACTTTTACAACCCGGATGTTGAGGGCATGGCTTACCATGTCAACAATCCAATAGAACTCTTTTATAAACCAGAAGGTTTGAGGGTAAGGCCGACCCACATCAATGCAAAAGCATACACTCACTCATGTGGAGTCTCATATCAAGTCAAGAACTCACCAATAATAGAGATGGTATCAATCCATAAGTTAGCTTAAACTGCTACAATTATCTTAATGATACCAACAACATGTGCATGAACACAAGATATCCAACATATAAGGTGTCACAACTGAAGTATCACAAATCTACAATAATGATGTCAATAGCAAAGATGCCATCAACCAACAACAACAGTATCAACAGAAGGGATATTATGAATTAACTAGCAAGATAAATATCTTACAAATATCGTGAACAGTCATCGAAAAAGGCTACGCCTCAGCTAGCCTATAACATGTCACCACAACAACCACATATCACTAACCACATCATAACAATAACTACATATTGCCCTACGCGGCACTATGGTAGATAGATATCTCTAGGTAATTATACGTCGCCTCATTCATGAATAAGAGGATTCATACCACCGCACACTAACATCTCCGTGACACACCCAAGGATCCTCTCTGCACGTCAATTACGATAATCAATCTACAAACATAAGTATCTACCTAATAAGGGATACTGTTAATAAGGCAATAGGCCTTCAAACACAAGGCTCAAGCCTCAAGACTCGAACTACACCAACTCATCAATCCACAAACATGCCTCAGGTCATACGTTGAGGATTGCTAACCACAAACTTCCCGTCTCAACCTTGAGCTACTAATAACTCACCAAAAGCTATGAGTCATAGACTCATAGTCGTGAACTACTAACCTCAAACCATAAGCTTCCTACCATCACAACTAATGACAAGGTAGAAGCCGTAGGCTATAAATCACCAATCAAAAGTTACAAAGCTTAGACCACAATCTAAGAACTACAAGTTCTAGATTTCATAAACTCCTGACTATGCATTAAGGCCACCGGTTATAAGCTACAAACCTGAAGCCTCATAACCTATAAGTCACATTTCAATAGAAAACCATAAGTTACAGGTCAAATACCTTAAGTCTCAAAGCATATCCAACCAAACAGGTCCATTGACCAAACATCAAAATTTCACACAAGGATTACGATCATTACACCTCCATGTTCTTATCTATATCAAGAAGATGGTCGTAACCATCATTTACACATACACAGACACATAATCATCAAACACCCAATGTGCTTACACTTAGTTAATTCCTGATGTCTTACACACTTAAGGACTTCAACTCATCAAGGCAGATTTCACTCAAGTGAGAGTCCAACTGTCTATAACACACATATCCATCAATTAGGTGATCGAGCCACTAATCAACCTCCTACTATACTCACTCATCTATACATTCTATCACTTAGCCACAAACTCACATTACTCCAAACATGTGAGCTTCACCCAGGTTAAGCGAATGACATCTCATCAAAGTTTAAACTTTACATGGAACATCAACATATCCAGTAGATGGTCCTTATCCCTAATTGGTCTCCAAAGTGATCATATAAAAATAAGCTAACACTTGACCAAAAACTGTCACATCACGAACATATGTAGATTTCACCCGAAGAAAGTGGGTAATAATAGTAAGCCATAATTCTAATACTCTATAAGGCATCAACAATAAACATAGACATTCTAAATCATCAAACAAAACCCCAAACAAATCACAAGGTACCTAAATACCATATTTAGGCCAAACTCCAACAACTTGACGGAGAAGACTTTTCACACAACCACAAACCATACAATCACAAAGGACCTCAATAGTACTAAAAAATCATCAATATCAAATTAAAGGACTTGGAACCCAAAACCACCGAAATCACCTAACGGGTGAGCTTTCCCGAAATCTGACCAAACATCCATAATGCCTCAAAATTGGACCTTTTGTCCAGTTTCACCCCTAGTTCATAGAATAGCAACCAATTCCACTAAAAACCATCAAAAGATGCGTTTTCCCCTATTCGCATGAACCTAACCCTCGCCTCAAAACATGATTTGTGCAACACCCAATCAATTCTCAAATTTTAAAGCCAACAAAGATCTAGACCTAATATAGATCTATAGAAACCAACAACATCACAAAAACAACCAACCTAGGGTTCCCAAACAAGCAATTTTCGACCTAGGTATTAGGGTTTTCTTCAAAATTGCAAATTTAAAAGTAAATCAACAAGTTCAACCCATGAATATACAATTTATGCATAAGTTAGAGTAAATTCTATCTCAAGAGGAGATGAACCGAAACCAATCTCCCATGGAAGCTCCAAGAACCAAAATAAGTTAGAAACCCAAAATCCACCAGTGAAAATGTGGAGGAGGATGAGGAGAAGAGGAATCCATGGCCAAATCTTTAAAATCCTTACTCTAAGATGCTCTAAAACCCTTCAACCAAGCAAGGAATCCCGACCCTAACAATTTCACCACTTTTAGAGAGAGAGGAGAATGAGAGAAATCCAAAATAGTACTTCTCGGGTTTGTTTTTAAAAAACCTGATACGTGACAACCGCTCGAGCGCTCTTGGGGTCTGCTCGAGCGGTCACCTACCCGAAGCCCCAATCCAAAATTTCAAACGAGCGTAACTTCTTCATCCGAACTCAGAATATTGTCATTCTTATATCCAAATCGAAGCCCCGTAAGTCCTATTTCCAATGGTTCTATTCTCACATCAAATTCGTTTTTTTAGAAGAAGTTATGACCAAAATAATGCAGGTACATTAGTTTTCCTTCACTCACTTTAGCATGTTTTTAACCGAACCACTTAGCGAACCGAACTGGTTTGCAATCCCAATACTCCTGGGTCACCACAAACACCCAACGACATCATCTTGTGGAAATAATAATTAAATAAAGGTCAGGTTTGTAATGACATTAGCTATTTTATTTAATAATTTAATTTAAATTAAAAGGGTTTCAGATAACATATTTTTATTCCCAATCTTTTTGAAAATAAACTAACAATTCTTTTGTATTTATAAAATTCCCTTTTTGAAATAAAAAGATTAAAATTATTATTTCTCTTGGTTTAATAAAAGTTGAAGATTCTAGATACAAAAAAATTTAAAATTAAAACATATGTTTTTCCTAAACAATCGCGTAAGCAGGGAGAGCCTCTGAGAGAGTGAGCTCGCGCAACAGAGGAAGAGAGAGATTAGGGATGAATGGAGGAGGAGGAGAGGAAGCCGTCTCCGCCTTCCATCCCCAGCGCCATCTCCGGCCTCATTGTCGGTCAAGGAAGAAGATGTGAGAAAGGGAGACGATCGGGAGAAGTTGAGCAGGGCCGAAACCAGAAAAAGGAGAGAGTGAGAGTTTCCAGCGCCACCACTACAGTCGGCCACCACCGACCACCATCGCACCATTATTGAAACCCACTGTCACCGTCGCTGGCGAGAGAGAGACGAAAACAGGGGCGAAAAAAGAACCACCGGGCGCGCGACCTTCGTTCGTTCGACATTGGGTTTTAGCCTCGAATCGGTTCCATTTTCTTGCATTTCTCCAATCCAGGTAGGATTCTTAACATCTTAAAACTCTTCATTGATATGGATTGTATAATTTTTGAAGATTACATGATGAACCCTAGCTTGCTTTGCCAAACCCATGCGTGGCACAGTTGTGGTGGTTTCAATTTTTTGACTGTGAATTTAGTATTGGATCATGAACATGAATATTGTTATGCCTATTTTAGCTTGTTAGAAATATAAATGTTGAATCAATTTGGGATTTGGAGAGATTAGGGTTCGGGTGTGGCAAACTTGCTTAGATTTGGGGGTTTTCGATCTAATTCGGGTAATTTCTCGAAATTGATAGAAATTTTGTGATTTGGACATGTTGATTCAATATGATTCCAAATGGAAAATTTTTGAGTAAATGAAGTTAGCCCTCCTTAATAACTTGGTATGTTGGTAAACAACTTTGGTATTGGAATCATATGGCGTGTGGTTACCCTTACTCTCTTTAGAGAATTCTATAATCATGATGGGTCGTTGTAGCACATTTGAGCAAACACATGATAATGGTTTTATATCCCAAAACTTGTTCTAGATATGTGAAATTGTGATTTTGGTGTAGAAAAGTTGATAAATGAACCTTTATGCATGTGCTAGTTAGATTGAGGTGATTAGAGAGGCCTAGGCTAAGATATCTTAGCCTTTTAGTGTAATAACTTGACTAAGTAGTTCGAGGTTAAGTCTAAACCTAAAACCATGATAGTATACCTTATTATGTTAGAGTATGTGAGAACTCTTAGACTTCCTTATAAAAGCCTATACCTTTGGCAGTTGAATCATAGGATCACTTGATGTAATTAAGAAATTTTAAGCTAACATACATTAGCTTTTATTTCGAAGAATCAAATGTGTGATTGGACTAGCATAGGCTCCCTTATAAGAGCCTTTATTGGTTATGATCGATTTATGCATTGGATTTTGGTAGAAGTGGTTTAAGATGCATAGGCTCCCTTACAATAGCCTTTATTGCTTACGATCGAGTTATGTGTGTTGATTATGATATTTCTTTGGTTGATATCTTTATGTTGGTTGTGATATCCATGTGGACACCTTTGTGTTGGATTTTCATCACAGTTTAATGATTCTTGGGCTCCCTTTTAATAGCCTAAGCATTGTTATTTGAGATTTTTTGTTGGATGATCGGTATTGGTATCCTTGCACATTATGTTACTGGTACATGTAAGTTGATCCTGATGATCTGTTGGTGCACATTGCTTGTTTCTTTGTGCCTTTATGTATTGGTGCACCGCTTTCTTAAACCTTTGCTGAATTTCTTCACATTTACTGTTGTTCCGAGCGTTTTTAAAATTGCTTCTTGCTGGATCGTTCTTTAATACACTTCTTTTTACTGTAGACAGCCTGTTTGGTAGAGCATTCAGCTTCCCGGGCTATAGGCTGTTTGGTTGATCTTGATCTATCTGAATGCCGATTATCTGCACTTTGTCATGTTATATTACACGGATTGTACATTTTCGTATCCATGCATCTGACTGGAAGAACGCCGAACCGAACTAATAAAATATTGAAACTGATCAGCAATGGTCGCCGGGCGAGGCTGGCATAATTAACTGCTGATCTCCATATATGACCCGCATCATAGCGCGAGTGCATAACTCTTCCTGAAGAAAGAAAATTTTTAATAGACATACCTTCCCTTTGGGGCTTAATGTCCCATGCCGTGCTTAAATGAAAGGCACGTAAGCCTGTATAGCTCTTTTTATGTGAATGACTTTAGAATATGGCTTTCAGGACTTATTAGCTTAGAAGCCTTGCCAAGAATCGATGTACGTTGGCTCCATTGGACCGAAGGCTTTGGGGAATGATTTGTTCATAAAGCTAATATCAGACGCAGATGGGGCTGAATTTTCGAATTTTCCACTTAGGGTCTCATTTGTAAGTGTGGAAGATTTTCAAATGTACCCCGTAGGCTTTGTAAACCTACCCCATAGGGTTATAACATGCCCCGTAGGGTGTTATAGGAATTTCTCGTAGGGTACTCACTCGTAAGAGTGAATGATTATAAAATAGCTTTTGGAGGTAAGCGTCATAGAAACCGAGCTTCCAAAGGTTAAGAGCGTAGCGATCCAAAATTAAGAAGTATGCGTTCCTGCAAATAACTCAAAACAGAGCACAAAAGAATATTACAGATAAAATTGGTTCTCTAAACTCTTATGCCCTATGCCCAAAATAAAGACATGTAACGAAAACTAACCCATATGCCCTACGCCCTATGCCCTAGACTTTAAACCGACCGTCTGAGACATTGACTGAGGAGGAAATTAGAAGTCTTCTGGCGCCCTTTGATAAGAAAATTGTTGATCGAGCCTGGGGGGGTCAACTCGGGAGGTGATCAACTCCCCACACGTGGTGCAGGTCGAATAACGGCCCTTGAGACGACGCCAGGATAAATATCGTTTGTCCAATAAGGGACTCAAATTGGGGTTAACCGCTCCGTCCGTTGAGGAACTTGGTCGGGTACGACCCGCCGACCTCCTTTGTCCACTGAAAAACAGAAAATCGTTGAGGGCCAGCCCGCTCGTCAATTCGGACTGGTCTGATGCGGCCGGGGGTAATCCTCGATCAGATAGCAATCAGACCG
>JAULLH010163146.1:0-19782 GCA_035668455.1 Sarracenia alabamensis
TGAAGACTGAGCTCTGATACCAAATGATGTGAACCCGCAAGGATTGAACCCCCTTGAACCCACGAACAATTTGAATTTTTTTTTTTTGGATGAATTAACTAGAACATAAAAGAAAAGAAAAAAATATTTACAGATTTACAAGGGGCATACCCCAGGCCTTACAACCCAAGATAAACCCACTAACTCAAAACCTACTCAAGAAACCAACAAAGCTACTAAGAGTGTTACTAACACTCTTACCAAAATACATCAAGTCATACTAGGGGCTAACACAAATAACCAAAGACATTACAAATTTCAAAGCGACTAGCAAAGAAACCAACAAAGCTACCGACTAAAGGAAGCTGAACCCTAAGTCAACAAACCTCCCCAAAAGCAAACCGTCAGGGGCACCACCTCGAGAAAGATCCTGTGCAAGAGTAATCCCAGCCAGGGAGACAACCTCAAATCAGAGCAAATAGAGGCCCAGATCAACGCATACATCCGTTCCAAAGCGAAACTAAGCACGCCTCTACTAGGAGAAACAGAGGCCACCTCCACGAGACAGAACCTGTATACCCGTTCCAACGTGGGCTCAACCCCACAGTGATAGTCACACTCCCCAGACACTGGCGAGGAAAAAATAAGGGTAAGCACGCATCTACTAAGGGACGCCAAGACCTGAAACCCGAATTTGCCAAGCAAGAGAGGGATCAACCCTAAACTTGAAGCTCTGTCAGCAAAATCTACGAAGAGCGCCCCAGAAGATCTAATAGATACACGGTCTAAAAAAACCATCCGGATCCTGAACTGTCCAAACGCCTAGAGCGGGTCCACGCGCAAGGGGAAAACATACAACCGTTCACAAATCAATAACTCCTCAGAGGTCTAAGAAGATCCTTCTTCACCATGACAAGCATCAGAAAACCCATAAGTAAGGAGCCAAAGAAACTAGTTCTCTCGCAAGGGAACCTACACTCGGAAATCCATCGAGCTCATTTTCACTCCAACTAGTGAGAAAACAAACACTTCCCAGATAAAGAAAGAAACTAACAAGATCAGCTGAGGAGCATCAATACTTCAATCCCGGATCAAAAAATCTAATTAAACTAAAGATAGACCCACTTATCTAGTCCAAAATTTAACCTTGGGCTCACCAATAACCAATAAAATCCGTAACCACCAAATGAGAAAGCAGGCCCAGTAAACAATTCTCAAGGTAGTCCAAATTATCTGGCCCAAATAAATTCTCATCAAAACCCAGATTTGGGCCCACCACGTGTGAACCACCAAAGCCCGCCCAACAAAAGGCTCCATGTGGGGTCCAGATTCAAGTATTCTTAAAGAAAACCACACCCAAGGCCCAAGCAACACAATTCGGCCCAAGAGCCATCCACTGGACCCAAATGCAAAGCGGCGGTAAAAATGGGGTCCAGCTGTCGACCAAACATGAATCACCAAATTAACACAGTAGCGCCTAAAATCCATTTAGGCGGCAAAATAACACACAGTGGCGCCAAAATATTATGGGCCCACCTCTTATACCCAGGACACATGGCAAATACACCTATACGTCCCCTGCTAAGTAGTGCCGAAATTAGCAGTGCCCACCTGCTCAAAACCTTCATCACGTCCCTGCTTCTTTAGTCCACAACCAGACGCGCCTAAGCGCGTGAAAGGAACTCGTCTTCTTCAACAACTGAATTCGATATCCACTGAACCGATCTAAACCAGTGGTTTCGAAAATCGAACCAGAGAAATCTGAACTTCATCATCACCATCTCAAAAAGACAGGACCTGGTCTGAAATAAATCAGTTGGGGTGTTTCATCAAACACCTGGTATACACTACTTGTCCCGCGCTCCCATATGTTCCGTTTGAACCTCCAAGATTGCCGAATTAGGGGTATAACCCATAACATCATCCACACAATAGTTCTCAGTAGAAGACAAATCAAGCTTCAAGCTATTTACCTCATCTTTCTTCATAGGCGAACAACGAACCTCAAGGTGCCTCTGTTCTTGCTTTGCTGATTTCGGAAAAAGCTCCGAAGCATACTCCTCCGAAAAACTCAACTTCCACCTCTGTGAAAGACGTTTCACGCTTACTCCCAGGATCGTCTTCCTCGATGTCCCCTGTGTGACCATCAGCAGCGTTGGAAGCTGAGACTTCCACCTCCGATAACTAACCCTATGATTTCTCCCTTACGTCAATATTCCTTTTACAATGTACAGAACCGAAACAAATTACGAAACCTTGATTCACAAAGACTGGGGCAAAAGAAATGGTTCAACCCACATTCAACGCGAAACTACGGCTCCAAATAATCCACCGAACCAAAACAAAATACACAAAACATGAGAGTGAAGCTAGCAAGTAGATCCACATCTTCGATAAAAGTTTTCGGAACTCTCACGACCCCCCAAATAGAAGCTAATTTACTTCTAAGAGACCCCAACAGCCAAGAAACCAGAAAAACTTCAAAACCAAATCAAAACCATGAATGACCTGAAAGCCATAGAGCAGCGGCCCGAAAGACCTCCATCGACGCTTTGGCCAAAACCCAAAAAGCATCGCGTTCATGGAACCCCAGAAAACCCAGTCGAAACCGGGTCCAACTTTTGCTTGCTAACGCACTGAAAACAACACCATAGAAACCAAGGTACAATCTCTTTCAGAGCCTAAGATACCCCCACCATAGCAATGGTTGATCCGAGACCACCGGAAAGATGATCGCCATTATTGCCCTTGGGGAGAGCTTTCTAGAGAGAGAAGCTCTCCCCGGGAACTCAGGTGTTTCTTTTTTATTACATTTCCAATGATAATGAAAATCACCATTTGTTGTGTGGATCTCAAATAAGCCCGAAAGAGCTTCCATAGCCATTACAAAAAGGTAGGGGGAAAGGGGATCCCCTTGCCTCAAGCCCTTCCTTCCCTTGAAAAAACCATTCAACTCTCCATTAATGCATATTGAGTAAGAAGGGGTGGAAATGCACTCCCTTATCCAATTAATCATCTTCGGGTGGAATCCCATACATTGTAAAACCATCATCAAAAAATCCCAATTCACATTATCATAAGCTTTCATAAGATCCACTTTAAGGGCACACCTAGGACCCTTGTTTGGCTTGTGGTACTCCCTAAGGAGTTCTTGGGATAGGAAGATATTGTCAGCTATTCTCCTTCCTTGTACAAAAGCGGATTGGGCGGGGGAAATAAGATCTTGCAAAACTATCTTCACCCGGTTTGCAATTATCTTGGTAATACATTTGTAGATTGTATTACAGCATGATATTGGCCTATATTCCTTAATCGAAGACGGATTAGGAACTTTTGGGATAAGAGCTATGAGGGTATTATTTGCTTCTCTCAGCATTCTGCCCGAAACAAAGAAACTTTTGATGGCATTAGTTACTTCCTCACCCACTACTCCCCACGCTTCTTTGAAAAACCCCGCAGAGTACCCATCAGGGCCCGGGGCTTTGTTTGCCTTTAATGACCAGAAGGTGTCTTTGATTTCCATATCTGTTACCTCTCGAACCATAAATTCTGCACTTTCAGAGGGCAGTTTTTTCAAAATGGCTGCAGCAATTTTCTGTTGCGCATCCCCTTTCAGAGAATTAGTTGTACCGAGAAGGTTTTGGTAGTAGTCCACAACATGTTCAGCTACCTCTTCCTTAGAATCACAAACCACTCCATCATCTCTTGTTAAAGCAACAATACGGGACTTGTTCTTCTGAAAGTTGGTTGACTTAAAGAAAAATTTTGTATTTTGATCCCCCAAATTCAACCACTGGACTCTTGATTTCTGTCTATAGAAGCTTTCTTCAGCAAGCTTTAATTCCACACATTTGCTATACGCCTGTCTTTCCTTAATCTGCAGCTCCTCCGAACTGGGCAAAACATCCAACTGTAGTTGTAAACCTTCAAGGATCTGTTTAGATTCCAGAACCCTGTTAGACAGATCACTATAGGAGTCTCGGTTGAGATTCCTAAGCTTAGACTTGAGTAGTCTAAGTTTTTGGCAGACCCTGTACATGGAGGATCCCTCAATTTTTTCCTCCCACACTTCCTGAACCAATGGAAGAAACTTGGGGTTTCTGGCCCAGAAATCAAAAAACTTAAAGGGCTTCCTGGATTTCTTACCTTCCACATTAACAGTGACTTCAATCCGAGAATGGTCTGAAATGCCTGGAGAGCTAAAGAAGGCACCAGATCTTTGAAACTCTTTGATCCATATTTCGTTAACAATGGCCCTATCAATCTTTGATTTTATGAATCTATCACCCTTCTGATTGTTAGCCCATGTAAAGAAAATCCCACTGTAGCATAAATCTTCTAACTCCGCATCATACATACAGCTGTTTAAGTCTTCCATATATGCCGGCCAAGTGCTACTTCCCCCAAACCTTTCATTGGGGGCTCTTATAGCATTAAAATCCCCCACCACCAGCCACGGCGTAGCTGAGAGTTGTGGGCTGAGCAAAATAAGTTTCTTCCACAATGCTTCTCTCTCTTTTGAACAGTTTGATCCATAGATAAAAGTGATTACAATAGAAAATTTTCCTTCTAGAAAATTGACAGAACAATGGATCCATTGATCCCTAGATTCTATAGTATCTACTTGAATAAAACAAGGGTCCCAGCAAATCCAGATTCTTCCCAATCTAGCAAAATCATAATTATGGGCAATTTTCCAACCCGGCAAAATTTTATCAAAAATGGGTTGGAAGTTGGCAACATTTATCCTAGTTTCATTTAATGCAAAGATGTGATACTGAGAATTAATAACAAAAGTTCTCAATTCATCTTGCTTCAGAAAACTATTTAGCCCCCTAATATTCCAAGAAAATAATTTTGTCATATAGTTTACCTCTTCTTGTTCTTCCTGCTGCTACCTCCTTTCTTGTCTGGAGGGCCCTTCGGACTAGCAACCGGCCTATCGAAATCATCTGTAATAATGTCCATAGCCCCTCCCATCACGTCCAGAACATCTTTTTTTTGGGTAATTAAATGATGTCCAGAACATCTTCTTCTGAGTCTGCCGCTGGATCTGGAATCTCGATCTCCGAATCTGACAAATAGGTTGTCTGGTGTTTTGTGGATTGGACATACTTCTCCACCGAGTCTGTGGCTTCTTTCTCCGGAGCTACTTCTTGAGAAACTATGTCCCTGGTCCCTTCCTGTATTGCAGCACCACTGGAGCATTCATCAGCCTCTTCTCCCTGTTTAAGACTGGATGTGGAAGGGGGCATAAAGGCTAGATCCTCATCCTCTGGAGCCTTCCCCTTCCCCTTGCCAACTTTGGTCCACCCCTCGGTTTCCCCCACTTTTCTCTTTGCTTTACACTTCTCCGTAGAGTGCCCAAAATCTTCACAAGAAGAGCAGATGGACGGAAGGCTTTGGTATTCAACTTTAATTTCTGCACAGCCACCCCCACATTTGATAACCAGAGAGTCTTTGAGAGGTTTTTTTGCCTCCACTTCAACAAATACACGAGCAAAGGATATCCTTTTCTTTGACGCCGTGGCTCTATCCATATAAAGAGGGTTTCCCAGAGAACTAGTGATCTTGCTCAGACTTTTCTCCGTCCAGAATTCAAGGGGCAGGTCCATTAACTTTACCCAAACTGGTATCTTGACAATTGTTTCCTTGACAAATTTGAACCATCTATTCCATTTCCTCAGAATAAGCAGTTTCCCTGAGAAATACCAAGGGCCCTTATCTAACACAGACTCCATAGATTCTATATCTTTGAATTTGAAAACATAAAACCCATTTTCTGTGCCCGTGATATCGATGAAGCCATGTTGCTCCCATACATACCTAGCCGTGCCTCGAACTAGTCCAAACGGCAAGCTAGCATCCAGTAAATAACCCATTAAGCAATCTCCCCAATATGTGTCATCCACCTCATCCTCTTCAATTTCAATAACATCAGAGTTTAGAGGGTCAGTTACCTCGACGAAGTTGAGCTGTCCTGTTGGGTTCCTATTTGAGAGTGATGAAACTTCAGGATTTGTTCCAGAGCTTTGCCCTTCTTCTTCCTGATGAGATCCCACAACTACATCAGATCATGTTCGACGGTTGTCCGTGACTCGGCCCCCATGTTACCAAAACGACCCCTTTGTGCCAACCGGTCTCTGCCTGGAGCATATCTCGAACCCAGTAAGTTATTACCCCTTCCAACAATCCTCTCCTTTGCTTGATACACTCCCATATCTACCTCATCCTTATCGTTTCCCCTCCCAATACCTCTTTCTCTAGCTTGGTTTTGATAAGCCCTAGCCTCCACCGCGTGCTTAAGTCTTTGGTTAGCAAGACCAACATCCACTGCTGCTGAGTTCACCAAGAGATCAGCCATTTCAACTTCTTCACCCTTATCGGAGTCGTCGTGTTCCTCAACTGGGACCTCGCCCTCAGTTCCCATAAGAACCCCTTTCATCGGAAGGTTTCGGGTCTCCATAGATGATTTCGCAACTCGATCTGCGCCCTCTTGGCTTAGTGGCTTAATCGATAGAGACTCTACCGTAGTTCCCAACCTCGCCGCAATTAGTTCAGGCCGCCCATAACTCAACGGGTTCACTCCTTGCAGAGATCGGGTGATAGCCGCCACTGCTACCTTTTTTGGGAAATTAATTGTGACATAAAGAAAAGAAAGGAAAAAAAATTACATGTTTACAAGGGGCATCCCCCAGGAATTACAAAAAAAACTACTAACCCAAAGCAGAAAAGATCAAACTTGGTGACATAATCTAACAAAACTCCAAAAAAGAGGAACTAACTGATCATATAGACCTAAAGAAGAAAAAAAAACCTGAAACAATGTCCGTAACACAGCATCGAAACAACAACAAAATAGTCCAAACCTAAAACAAAAAGCCTACAACCAGCAGCGCCGGCCAGCAGACCGACTAAAACCACTAGAAAACAGCAATTTCAGACCAAAAGCTCCCTCCAAGAAGCAGCGTATCAAGTTAAGCGGGACCAATAAGCCAGCTGGGCCTAGGGAAGTGGCAGTGGCAGCAGCCCAAACCCCACCAGAAAATAGGGCACATGCCCGGAAAAACTCGGCAAAAAAAACAACAGCAGAGCAAAACCCACCTGAAAAAAAAAGTAGGGATCGCCAGATCCACTACAGAGCAAAACTCCACGGAAGCACGCAGCAGCAACAGCACAAAGCGCCATCACTAACCGTAGCAACCAGAAGATACAACAACATATGGCAGAGATGGACTGGCACTTCTAAACAGCTAAGAAACAAAGCCGAAATAGTAGAAGCCCCAGAGCCATTAGATTCCAGCAATTTCAGCAAATTCCAACAAATTACACGACAAATTGCAATATGTATCAGAATTTTCCAGCAATGTCAGCACCAGTTATCAGCATTTTCCAGCATGTTTAGCATGTAAAGCACCTAATATCGGCAGTTCCAGAAAAAAAATCAACAAAGCCACCGAACAGCATATAAAAGCGGTCCAGAGGTTGAAACCCTAACAGTGCTCCTAACAACAACATCAACCAGAAAGTCTTTTAAATCCTCTCCGATTAGCAGCAAGATTGAGCGCTAGATCACAACAAGCCTGCTTCGACTACTGCACACTCCCAAACAGAAGAAACCTAAGGAGCAAAGCATCCCCACATGGCAGCAAATGGGAAATCCATCAAATAGGGATGAAAATCTCCTCCGGCAAACCCCAAGTTTCCTGAAACAAATTATTTTCTGGACTTCTTTTCAGATTTCTTCTAGCTCCTAATCTCATTTTGATTATCCCATTAATCTCGGCTATAACATTATCAATGGAACTTGGAGTATCTTGAAATTTCCTCCTATTTCTTTCCTTCCATATATAGTATACAGCAACGGAAAAGGCTAGTTTGATGTCTGTGGAGTTTATAGAATTGCTATGGGAAACCTCTGCCAGCCATTTAATCCATCCCTCAAAGTCTCCTTCATGATGTGTCAAGTAGCACTTTTTCATAAAACAGTCCCAAATCTTCCTAGAGAAAGTGCAGGAGAAGAATAGGTGATTATGGGATTCCAAATTACTTGATTAGGATTCGTTGTGGAGGAGAAATGGTTGAGGTGCAAGTGGAATATCAGGGATTACCTTGATTATGCACGCAATGTCAGGTTTTTGGCCATGTTTTGACTCAGTGCAAGGAGAACAAAAGGGAAAGAAATTATGAAGAAAGCAGAGAAGGAGAGGCTTCGGCAGGAAAAGAATTGGAAAGTGACTTTGAATCCTTAGTTTCGTCTGAGTGGGTAAGAGTGAAGAGAAGACGGAGAGCTAACAAGAAAAAGGAGCAAGGTTCAGGGCAGTCAAGGCCCCGAGCCTCGAGTATGGGTCAGCATTTGGCTCAACCCCGTCCAGCTAGGCCGGATTTTCGGTATCACAGCTTTGCTACAGATCAGGCCGAGTCTAAGCCTAGTCGCTCAGTTCTTCCTTTTGATTTAGCGTGTTGTTCCATCCCACCTAAAAGCCCAGCCTCCCGTGCCTCTTTGCTTATACAAGCAGTAGAAGGTGCGGGTAAGCTGAGGAAATGATCCGAGATGTTGAGTAGCTTGCGTCCCACATCATCCTCAAATCACTACCAAATCAGCACCTTTCCTTCCATAATATTGAGAAGCCAGCTGGATCCCACTCATGGCTTTGACCCGCCCATTGCTTGGACCAACCCGAACACACATTGTAATAAAAAAACCCAATTTTACTTGGCCCAAACTGACTAGCTGGAGCCCACTCAGTTGAATAAAAACTGGTGGTAAATCTCCCGCCCCTGCAAAGTGTGATCCAACTTCCAAGATCTGAAAAGTATTACATGCTCAGTAGACACAGTCCACTCACGCGTGAGGCTATTCCATCTTCAACCTTGGATTGGAATTTCATCTCTTGAGGAGAGACGGAATCCTCCGGCGAAAATTAAATCAGCCCAGAAAACACTAATAGTCCAACGGTTCGTAAAATCAAAACATGGTTTGGTCGAAACAAAGCTTTAAACACGTCCGAAATCAAACACAGCCAAAGACAAATCGTCACTAACCGCTTACAGTAAAGTACACCATGGACGTCTTCGGAAACCAACCAAACTCCATGGCCAGGGTAATTGACTTTGATCCTTCGCAAGTATAGTCTTAAAACAAAACCCAGATCTCCTTCAAAGCCACAAAATGAAGGAGAGACCCACCGCTTCGTTAAGATGAACTCCCATGGAAGTTTGACGAACAACATCTTCTTCATTTGATTGGGGCCGCATATTGACTTCATCGTTAATCTTAAACCGAAATCCAAATCATAACCCAAAATCTAACATAGAAACCAATTTCCAAGCAGCAAACCCCAAAATAGAGCACTTAAGTCAGGGAAACTACACTAACTCCAGACCCAAACCGAGCTAACCAGCAAGATATCATCCAACATCTATCCCAGACTCCATAATCTTTTCAAAGGACAACTCAATATAATCTAAATCGTGAATGGTTACGAAAAAACTCATGATCATCTAACCAAAGGTTAATGTTCTTTAAATAACAAGAGCAGTCGAGAATCCAAAAAAGAGGTCCTTCAAAACCATACCTTAACAATCATTTTTTTTTGGATAAAAACCTTAATCATGGCTAACCTTAACAATCATGGCTAACCTTAATCAGCACCATGTCTGAAAACCAGAGGATACACACCCATCATTGCCATGAGACTGATCCAAAGCCACCCGAACGAGCTCCTCCATAGTCGTCTTGGGGAGTTCTCCAGAGAGAGAAGCTCTCCCCTACACCCTTGTCCCACAAGATTATTCCTTATAATTCCATAAAAAGTTTGAAGGTCTTGATGAGGCATAAAGCGTGTGTGATAAAATTCCAAAACACCCCCCCATTAGTTGGGGTGTCTGACTATCACTGAGAGGTGAAGTCCTCTTCGGAACGGGCGTATTCAGGCCCTAGTAGAGGTGTGCTTAGCGTTATCTTTTCCCCCCTTTTGTTCGGGGATGTGACTCACTGAGGGGTTGAGTACATTTTGGAACGGGTGCGCTATGATCTGGACCTATTGTTTTTCTGGTTTTGGGGCTTTTCTCTCCCGGGCTAGGGTGGTTCTGTCTCAGGATCTATCTCAAGGGGGAGCCTCATGGCGTTTGTTTTCAAGGAGATTGCTTTGGTTTTCTGATTCTGCTTCCCCTAGTAGAGATGTGCTTATCCTCATCCTTTTCCCCCAGTAGTTGGGGTGTGTCTATCTCTGAGAGGCTGAGTCCATTTTGGAACGGGTGTACGCCATGATCTGAACTTAAGTCACGTTCTTATTTGACTAGTTTTGTTTATCCTTATTGTCAGAGTATGTGGGAATTTTGGATATTGCTCCACATAAATTTAGCTTTGGGTTAGCTGTTGGTTTGGCTTCGTGCTTCATGACGTCCGCTATCTAGGATCTTGCTTTGGCATCAGGCTCTGTTTCCCCTTAGTAGAGGTGTGCTTATCCTCCTCATTTTCCCCCCATTGGTTGGGGATGTGACTATCATTGGGAGGTTGAATCCACTTTGGAACGGGTGTATGCTAAGTCCTGGACCTTGTCAGTTTCCTTTGGAGGCCTTCGGGTGCCTTTTCACAGCTTTGTTATTTTTGTGTAAGCTATTTTCATGGCTTTGTTTACGTTTTTGGTACTTATGTTTTAAGTTTGTAAATGAGTATCTTAGGGTTTTCCTTTGTTTCTTCCTGGGTAATGGGTGTGGATTTCTTTCTGGGTTGTAAGGCCTGGGGAATGCCCCTTGTATATTTGTAAGTTTCTTTTATTTTTTATATTACACTTAATTACCCAAAAAAAAAAGAAAATTCCAAGACAAGACTTGGTTGATTATCCTCATAATAAAGCTTTGGGCTCTGTTTCTGATAATGATAGGAATTTAGGGGATCCTAATAAAGAAAACATCAGTGGCTTGTATACCAAGCCTAGCATTCAGCTTCCTATGCGGCATTCTTGGGCGCAGATGGTCAAAGGAGGGGACCCTGGTTCGAAGCCCCGGCAAGCTTCAAATTTGGAATTTATTGCTCCTAAAAACTCGGAGGTAATTTAAATTGAAGGTAACTTGACTGATGATACTTCGTGGGCTACATGTTTACTGGGCTATTTTTTCGATGCAAGTTTAGATTTTGGTCTAGTGAGAGCCATAGCTAGAACTTTGTGGGGGAAACTGGGGTTTGTGGACGTTGTTGGAGCTGGTAGGAGTTTCTTTGTTTTTAAGTTTAACTTCTTGGAGGGTTTGGATTATATTTGGAGAGAGGTCCTTGGCATTTTTATGGTAAACTTCTTATCCTCCGGCGATGGAAGAAGCGGTTAAGGTTAAGCAAAGAGGCAATTTCTAAAATTCCTGTCTGGATTAAATTCCATGACTTGCCTCTTGAATTTTGGAATAATCAATGTTTAAGCAGAATAGCAAGTTCTGTAGGTATTCCTCTTTTCTTGGAATAAGCCACAGAGTTAAAACAACGCATCTCTTATGCAAGAATTTGTGTTGAGATTGAAGCGACAAAAGTACTTCCGACATCTGTTCTTGTTAAATGTGAAGGGGATGTTTTAGACATCAAAATGGTCATCAAGGAGTGCCTCCAGTATGTTCTCTGTGTTCCTCCTTTGGTCACGAGACGAGCAGTTGCTCAATGGAAGGTGTTGATTGGTCTCGACAAGGGGCAGGAAAAGATAACGGTAAGGCAAAAATGTCTATTTTCGTGGAGACCGATTGTGAGACTTGCAAGAAACAACAAGAAGATGATTCGGGTTGATCTGACTCTTCAGAGTGGATTAGAATGAGAAAGAGAAGAAATGGTAACAAAGGAAAGAGCCAGGGTTATAGTATAGATAATCGGGTGTCCAGAAATGAGGCTAAGGAAAACAAGCCCCATGCTCCAGTTGTGTTTCAACCATCTATTCAATCCTACCAATCAGCTAGGCCTTTCAACCATCTGTTCAGTCCTACCGATCAGCCAGGACTACTACTCTGCAGTGCAGCCGTGCCCCTGACCAGGATCTAGTGATTCTAGAGCCTAATCTCATTCTCACAATATCTCTAATCTCAGTAAGAACCCTGTTTTTTGTATAGGATAAGTGTTGGAACTTCTTCTATTTCTTTCCCTCTATATGCCGTAGACTGTAGTTGAGAAGGCTAATTTTTTTTGGGTAATTAATTGTGGCATAAATGAAAAAAAAAAAAGAATTACATGTTTACAATGGGCATCCCCCATGACTTACAAAATTACCACCAAAGTCCCATGATCATCTGTTCTTCTTGTGCCCTTTCACCCTCTCCCTGTGGGATGGTATTCTGGCTAAATGCAGCTATGTGCACAATGAATCTAATTAGGCCTCATGGGTCGAATGGCTTTCGGAAGTAGCGATGAGAAACTCTTTTCAGTCCATGATCTTCAAGTTGGATTTTTCTACAACTGTTTATTGCATATGGAAGGATAGGAATGCGTGCAAATTCCAAGGTTCTAACCAGAGGGAATCTTCCATTTCTAAGGAAATTTGTGAGATGATAAGAGGCAGCCTTTCGACTCGCATGAGGGTTCCTAGGACCCCCTAAAACCTGTTTTCTCAGCGGGCTTGGGAGATTTCGGATGAGATATTTGATACTTAACCCCTCTCTATCCCTTTCTTTTCTCTTCTGCTATTTTCTTTTTTCTTTCTCTGTTTTCTTTTTTCCTGGTCCTTCCTCTTTTTCTTTTTTTTTCTTTTTTCTCCCTGTTCTTTTCTGTCCTTTCTAGTTTTCTGGTTTTTTTGGTTTTCTGGTTTCTTCCCCTAATTTCCTTTAGTGGTCTTGATTATGTTGTGCAGGTCTTGCTGGCTATCCAAGCCTAGAAGGAAGAAGGCCCGCTATGGATAAGCAGTGAGGCTAGGGTGTGTGTTTTCTTTTGTGATTATACCTAGCTATGAAGGTTGTTCATAGCAACATATATTATGTTTAGTAGCCCTTACGGCCTATGTAAGGGATGTGTGTGTGTGCTCCGTTGTTTTTCTGTTTTTGCTATAGGGCCCGTTTTATATAAGTAGGTGCATTGCAGGGACCAGGTTCTTTGTTTTGTATCAGTGGTGTTTGCGGCTTAGTAGGCCTTTTGAGGGCTGGATTCTCTCCTCATACTTCATGGCATGAGTTAGGAATCTAGCTCTACTGGTCTCCTCCGGTCTGTGACATTTGCCGCTTTGCTTTGTGTGGATTTTGTTGCTTGGGGTTTGTAGGCTGCTGTCGCGGCAGCATCTTATCTCGGCATTAAGTCTAATTTTGTTGTTCTGTATTTTCTGGTTTGCTTTAGATAAAAGACCGGGATCCTTTTCTGATTCTCTGGTTCGATTATGTGTTGCAAGTTCCAGTTTTTTGTGAAGTTGGCTGTAACCTGCTGGAAATTTGAGGCTGAATTTTCTGGGTTTTGTGTGCTCCAATGCCTGTTATTTCCAGTTGCTGCTTTGTCAGTTTAGTGGCTTGGTGTTCTATGGGTCATGTTCAGTCGTTGTGATTAAGTTTTTTGATTAAGTTATTTTCTGTTTTTTTTGTTTCCTGTTTGTAGTAGGTGTAGTGGGTGTTGTTGAGTCGTAAGGCCTGGGGAATACCCCTTGTAAATCTGTAGTTTTCTCCTTTTTTTTATGTCACAGTCAATTACCCAAAAAAAAATTACCACCAAAGAAAAGGAAAACAAAGCCAATTACTGGCTTAATCAAAATCCACCACAATTACCAGTGCCCACACATAATCAAACCCAGCTAATCAAAAGGATTATAAGTCAACACTGCAATCTAAAGAGAGCAACCACAAAGAACTCAAATCAAACAAGCCCCCGGCTTGCCCAAGCCTTCAACTGCATGGATGAGCAGCAAGGCTTGGGTAGTAGGGCGGAGACACGGTGCCAAGTAGCCTACTTGATCACCAAGGCTGCTCACTGACCGACCAAGCTGGGAAAAGGTCTTTGCCGATCCAGCAGGCTGGACATCAGCAGCCTTTCTATGATGAGCGGTAGGTAGAAAGGAGGCCTTCACCGCCATGATAACCACTCCACTACTCTTCTCATGTTTCAGCGGAATTGCCACTTGTTTACCATTTTTATCCTGACTGTTATCTTGCTTGCTGCTCCTTTTACCATGGTTATTTCTAAGTTTGCCAACTCTTGTCCATTCCTTAGTCTCAAAACTTCCTTAGTCTCAAAACTATTTATGTCACTATCGGACTGAGTACCTTGTTCGCCTTGAACTCCAATCCCCTGGAAGCTAAGAGAATTCCTACTACTACAATTTTCATGGCCAAAGGAGTTGCAAGACAAACAACGGGCCGAGAGACCTTGGTATTCAACTCTAACAACCACTTCTTCACCATCACACATAACCCTAATCAAATTTTTCAGATCTTTAGACAAATCAACCTTAACACGAACCCGAGCATAGGATATTGTTTGTTTCAAATCCGTGGCCCGGTCAACATACAGAGGAGAACACCCACTGCGCTGGCAATTCTACTAAGGCAAGTGGAATTCCAGAACTCTAATGGGGAGATCATGAAGTTTCACCCATATTGGAATATATTATCAATAGCTTCATTGGAGAGAGCCTAAGCCGTTTTTCCCATCTTCTCAAGACTAACAAGTGGCCTGAGAAATTCCATGGACCATTCTCCAAGACATTTTCCATAGCCTCACCACTACAGAATTTGAAAAAATAAAAACCATTATTCCAAAACACATCAACCAGACCCGCATTACCCCACAAGGTTCTAGCGGTAGCCCAAACGAGTGGAAAAGCCAAATCAACATCCAAAAAACATCCAACTTAGCAAAATTCCCAAGATGCCCCATCCACCATCAGACTATCAATTTCAACAAAATTACAAGAGGAATCCAGCTTAATATACCCAAGGCAGATACCAGACTGGCTTCGAGAGGTGAGTCGAGGAGACCAGGTTTTTACACCTCTAGTAATGGACCCAATGCTACCATTAGAAGCAGCAACCTGTGCCCAGGATCTAGGCAACGATGCTTCGACGATTGACTGGGGCTTTTCCTCAAGCACATTCCCCTTAACTGGCATAGACAATTGATCTAGCACCTTGAAGGCACTCTTGTTCTTACGGACAACAATAGGAGGGACAAGTGGGACAGCCGACGTTCCAGACTCCTCAGCATCCATACTATCAAGTTTCAAGCTAAATCCGTGCACCTCTTTTCCATTCTACACATCACGGCCCGCAAACACAGCAGCAGGCATTACGCTGTAGTTAATTTCCTGCTCTATTTTTCCAGCACAACCCGATTGGAGTGTTTCATCAAACACCTGGTGGGCATCGCACGAAACACCTCCCATAAGACCCGTGTGAACTTCCATGTTGGCCAAGATAGGGATTCCATTAAAATAAACACCCACACAACATTTCTCAGCAAACAACAATACAGGACTTGATCTATTTCCTTGTTTATTATCTATAGGCGGAGAAAATACCTTATTCCCACGGTCCTCTGTTATAATTTCTTACTCGAAAGACTCTGAAGAAATATCCTCTGCGTCACTGGGTTCGGTCTCCACTGTTCCAAACTCTTTCTCTATGTTAATCACTTCACGAACCTCTCCAGAGACATACAAAGACACTTTCGGCCCCGTAATCTCCAGGTCAGGATCGACATCCTCAAAACTTCCAAGGGAACCCTCTTTAACAGCCACCGATTCCTTCGTATTCGCTTCACCTCCGAAATCTGGGAACCAGATCGAGTTAACCAAATATACGAGTTGTCCTCCTTGTTAAACTCTACCTGCAGGGAGGAATTTCGATACCAAGCTAGCCATCCGATAACAGCTTCCATGTCTTCCCGGTTCATAGGGCTTCGGCCCTGTTTAGCTTTGTCCAAGGCATCGAGTGCTAATTTCTCGAACATGGTCTTCCTCCTAATGAGACTCTCAGGAGGAATACCCTTCGTTTCCTCATCAGAATCATCATCGACATCTCCTTCCGATTCAGAACTAGAGCTTTCCGTTGCCACTTTCGTTTCCGTTGTCGCCAACGGGGGAGGCGACAGTGTCTTGGCACTATTAAGTTTTTCCTCTTCCTCGACAAAGACGAGAGGACGAGGTTTGGCGCTATTTCAGTACCCTCAAACTCAAGTTGAGAGAGGATCTGAAATTGATTTCCAAGAGACAACGCCTCATCCCTAACCTGCTTGTTCTTGATAGATCCCCGATACCTTGATTGATGGCTGTTCTTCAGTGTCCTAATGCTTAAGGAAGCGCCCCAAGGGCGATCCCCCATAGTCGACCCCGAAGGGAACACCAAACTCACAAATCGCCTAGAGAGAGAAGCTCTCAAGAGGCACTAAGAATAGGGCCCAAATCAGCTTTCTCACACATTTAATCAACGCCAGGGACAGAATCAATCAAAAAAGAAAGGCCTTTTACCTGGGAAGTTCCCGCATTCATGGAGGCTCGGTCCATTGATGGGAGCTTCTCTGAATGAGATGACTCAGAACCCACTTCAGTATCCTCATTCTCTTCATTTTCCCCTTCGTCCTCTTCTTCAGTTTCTTCCTCACCATCAGTTCCTATTTCAGCTTCCTCTTCGTCATCTTTACCCGATAGGTTCTGCAAATCAGACCCAGTTTCACTCGCTTTTGCTTCGTGAATTGGTGTTTGATGCCTAATCTTATTAATCTTTTCATCAATCAATCTCTGGTACTTAGCGCCTCCTTCACTCTTCTCTAACACAGAACCCTCTATATTAACCCCTTTGGATTCAACATGTCCCAATTCTTCCGTGCTTAAAGGGCTACGACCCTGTTTAGCTCTGTTCAGAGCCTCTAGAGCCACTTTCTCAAAATGTTTATCTTTTTCCTAATGCACTAAACTGGCTTGAAAAAGCCATTGTAAACCTGATCTCCCAGGCATCCCCAGAGGGAACGTTACCCGCAGATCCCACACACTTTCGCACACTCAATCGTACACAATCAGTAATTCCATTATGTTCTCCATGCAAGTGTATTGGTCTTCCTTGTTCATTCTTCCTAGAAGGAAGAATCCTTGATAAGTCACTTAGTTCACTCAAGAACTAAAAGAGAAACTTTCTCTGAAAATAATACTTCACTTTATTGAATGATTAAAATGATACATGGAGGCTTCTTTAGGGTTTAGGAAGGAGGAAATCCCTTCTTTGTAAGCGATGTGGTACAAAACTAACTAGTTAAAAGATCAACATCCCCCACTTCTATTAAGGAGTACCGGCCCATCTCTTGCTACGACACAATGAGACTATCTCCCTTGCCCAATCAGCTTTTGTTAAAGGTAGGAAAGTTGCTGATAATATTATCCTATCGCAGGAAAATATGTGCTCTCAAGGTGGACATCATGAAGGCATACAATAATGTGAGATGGGACTTTATGATATCTATCCTCCAATGCTTGGGTTTTTTTTTGGGTAATTTTTTTGGGTAATTAATTGTATCATAAATGAAAAAAAAATTACACATTTACAGGGGCATTCCCCAGGCCTTACAAACGAAAAAAAACCACTCCAACAAATAACATAACTAACAGTAAAGAAATAAACAAAGCTCAAAAACACTACAAGGCCAAAGGCGGCCTAATCAAAGTGCACAAAAAAAGTAAACTAATCTCCATTCGGTCAATTCCCCAGCTCACCTGTGTCGTCAATAGCTTTGAGGAGCAAAGCGGGTTGGGAAGCTGGGCTCAGTGGTGGCTTGAAGTGACAAGCTGAATCAGCAGACCTAGAAGATCTAGGTTGAACACCGGGTTGATCAAGGCTTAGACTACCCATGTATGGTTAGGTGGATTGAGGAATTCATCTCTTTAAGTAGCTATTCCGTGAGTATTAATGGGAGCTTACATGGCTACTTCAAGGGCAAGAAAGGACTTCGTCAAGGGGATCCTATATCCCCATACCTCTTTGTTATGGCTATGAAGGTTCTTTCGGGGATCTTCCATAACTCTACTCAGGACAAGGACTTCAAGTACCATTGGAGATGCAATAAGGAAAAAGTGGTTCATCTATGTTTTGCGGACGATTTGATGGTTTTTTCTAGAGCAGATATTCATTCTGTCTAGGTTATCAGAGATGCATTGGACGCTTTCCATAAAGTCTCAGGCCTTTCCCCGAGCCCTCCTAAAAGTGATGTATATTTCTCTTCGGTGGATCAAGACCTCAAGGGCAACATTCTTTATATTAGGGGCTACAGAGAGGGTAAGCTTCTGGTTAGGTACTTGGGAGCTCCTCTCATTACCACCAAGCTTTCTTTTAAAGAATGCAAGCCCCTGATTGATAGGATTACAAACCGCATTAAAATCTGGGCGAGTAAGTTCCTGTCTTATGCAAGGACACTTCAACTTAGGTGGACAAACTTTTGAGGTCTTTCCTGTGGAGTGGTCCTGAGTTGAAAACTACCGGTGCCAAGGTAGCTTGGGCAGACGTTTGCTATCCCAAGCAGGAAGGAGGTTTAGGCATTAAACCATTAAGCCTTTGGAACAACGCAACCGTGGCTAAGCATATTTGTTTCCTCTTAACTGGGGGTGATATTTCCATTTGGTGCATGTGGATTAAGTCTAACATCTTAAAGGGAAAATCATTTTGGGAAGTCAAATTCCACAGTCAGCTGCGTGGTGCTGGAGGAAGTTGCTGCAGCTAAGATCACTAGTGTGTCCTTTTTACAAATATGCAATTGGAGATGGCCCTGCTACTTTCTTGTGGAATGATCTGTGGCACCCTTCGGGGCCTATCTTTGAGGTGAAGGGTACCAGAATCATTTAGGGCTTAGTACGGCTACCGGGTTTGTGATGTGGTGGATAATGGTCAATGGAAATGGCCTTCTACCTAGTCCATTGACCTCATTGAAATGAGGAATGCAATGGACTTTCTCCCGAATGCGACTGTTGAGGACCGTATTATTCGGAACCCGTGTACAGGGCAATTTTCCATTAGATTTGCTTTTGAGGTATTTCAGCCTCAGAAACCCAAGCCTGGGAGTAAGGTGGTCTGGTTCAAATCCCATATCTCGAGAGTTAGCTTCATTCTTTGGCTAGCCATTAAAAGGAAACTCAATACTGGGGATAGGCTTCAATCTTTTAACATTAACGGGGATCATAAATGCTTGTTCTACCAGGGCAATTTAGAGCCCCATGATCATGTGTTCCTCTTGTGCCCTTTCTCCCGTTTCATATGGGACGGGATATTGAGGAGAAGTGACCTGGTTCATAGTGAATGTAATTTTGAGAGGTGGGTGAAGTGGATTGGTGAAATAGCTAGGGGTAACTCCCTTACTGCCATAATTATTGAGCTTTCTTTCTCTGCATTGGTTTACTGTTCATGGAGGGAAAGAAACAGGAGGAAGTTATTCGGTGAGCTTTTTCAAGGATGCATGAGAAATTATTGGAGATGATTTTGTCAAGTTAAGGGTTTTTTGAATCTGGTAAGCTTCTAAGGGAGATCAATACTACCCTTGTCGCCTTAATTCCAAAGGTCCCTAATCCTTCCTCTATCAAGGATTTTCGGCCAATATCATGTTGCAATACCATGTATAAATGTATTACTAAGCTTCTAGCTAATAGAATTAAAGGTGCTATCTCCCCTTTTTCAATCCGCTTTTGTCCAAGGTAGACGGATTGCGGATAACATTTTCCTCTCTCAAGAAATTCTCAGGGATTATCACAAACAAGATAAAGGCCCCCGTTGTGCTCTTAAAGTAGATATCATGAAGGCGTATGACAATGTAAATTGGGATTTCATGATCATGGTTTTGAATAGCTTCGGGTTTCCCCCCAAAATGGTTACCTGGATAAAGGA
>JAULLH010164237.1:0-13360 GCA_035668455.1 Sarracenia alabamensis
ATCATCTCCACAAAGGGAATAGAAGTTGACAAGGCCAAAGTTGATCTGATATCCAAACTACCCCCACCTACCACAGCCGGATAGATTTGTTCTTCTTAGGTCACCCTAGTTTTTATAGGAGATTCATCAAAGATTTCCCCAAAATCTCCAAGCCCTATTGCGATCTTCTCGCCAAAGAGGCTACATTTGACTTTGATGACAAATGTATACGTTCGTTTGAACGATTGAGAGATGCCCTATCTACAGCACCCATCATACGATCACCAAACAGGACAATGCCATTCAAAATCATGTGTGACGCATCCGATTACGCTGTAGGTGCTGCTCTTGGACAAAGTGAGAACAATGACCCCATGCCATTTACTACGCCAGCAAGACTCTAAATAATGCACAGTTAAACTATACGACTATCGAAAAAGAGTTGTTAGCAGTAGTTTTTGCACTGGACAAAATCCGGTTATACCTACTAGGTTCTAATGCACAGTTAAACTATACGCCAGCTGGGTCTTGCTGCTCCAAGAGTTTGACCTAGAAATGCGTGACAAGAAAGGAACCGAGAACTCATTAGCTGACCACCTCTCCAGACTCCTAGTCCAGTCACCCTATGACCATACACTTTTACAAATCTCGTTCCCCGACGAGAAACTATTTTCGGTCACAACCATCTAACCGCCTTGGTACGCCGACATAATCAATTATCTAGCGGTGGGACGCATCCCGATGAATTGGTCAAAGCAACAAAATGACAGGTTCTTCTCACAGGTTAAAAATTACTTTTGGGAGGAACCAGAACTATTCAAGTCATGTGCTAATCAAATCATACGACGATGTGTGCACGAGGATGTAGTACAAAGTATCCTCCGTTTCGGTCACTCCTTAGCTTGTGGCGGACATTTTAGTGGAAAGAAGACTTCCACAAAAGTACTCCAACGTGGATTCTACTGGCCAACACTATTTAATGATGCCTATAATTACTATAAGTAATGCCTACGATGCCATTAAATCGGTACTATGACTGCAAAAGACATCATGCCATTAAACCCAATCCTTATTGTCGAACTCTTCGATGTTTGGGGCATCAACTTTATGGGACCATTTCCGCCATCCTTTGGATGCGAATATATTCTCATTGCAGTCGACTACGTATCAAAATGGGTCGAAGCCGCGGCAACCAAATCTAATGATCACAAATTAGTGGTCAAATTTCTACAAAGAAATATCTTTACATGATTTGGTTTCCCTAGAGCCATCATCAGCGGCAGTGGAACGCATTTCATGAATAGATATTTTTTATCCCTTCTTCGACTCTATTCGACACATAAAGTTGCAACCCTATACCACCCACAAACTAGTGGCCAGGTCGACGTGTCGAATAGGGAGATCAAAAATATCCTGATGAAAACCGTTCGACCTGATATGAAGGATTGGTAAAAAAGGCTAGATGACTCCCTTTGGGCATATCGCACTGCCTACAAAACCCTCATCGGAATGTCCCCATATCGATTCTTTGGTAAACCCTACCATCTACCAGTTGAGCTTGAACACCGAGCATATTGGGTGATAGTGTCAGAATCCGGCGTGGTCCGCTCCGAGCTCTAGAGGACCTGAGGAACACGAATAAACCGTTAGAAAGGGGCCGGAGGAGGTCACCGGCGTGCCCTCTCCGACGGTCAAGTCAGAACTATGGGATAGGAGGAGGAGAAAGATAGAAACGACGATGCAGTGATTAGGGTAGAAGATGATTGCGTACCTTTTAGCTCTGCTTCCTTGGAGTTTATATAGATTGCGCCCAGTGGGATTTCACGTGTTCTTCCCCCTCACCTGGGTAGTTGATGATGTAACTGTATTTTGGGGGGAAATCCAAGTTTGGTGCTAAATTTGATGAGGAGAACATTCTGTTGCAACGGCCCATGTGGGATCTCTTCAGGTGCATGCAGATGTCGCCTTTTAGCTCGGGTTATCCGTTTTACTCTACGCTTTGTAGCTGAGCCTTACGGGCTGGGTCGGGAGGTGCGGACCTTACAGGCCGAGTGAAGAGGCATCCGCCTTGGTGTGCCGATTGGGCTGGAGGAAATGTGGACTGGGGCGGCCCTTGTTCGGCCGGCATTGGGGGGTCGATTCTCTGGTCGGTCGGTTCTACTGGCTTAGCCCAGTGATTTTGGCATGGGTTGGCTTCTGGGATGGCCTGCTGTCCAATATGCTGGCTGTCCCTTTGGGCCGGGCTTTACTCTTGTTGGGCTCGGATATAGTTGTTTGATGGGCTTGCCCTTGTGCTGGGCCCACGGTTGTTGTACATCCATATCATTTTCTAAAACATAAGATACATTTTATGTATCAAAAAGTTAATTTTTGAGGTTTTTTGACATTTTATGTTAATAAAAATGTTGAAACATTGCTAAGACATAAAGAAACGTCGCTAATGAGAAAGCATCGCCTATTTAACCTCAGGCAATAACTTCCAAGGAGCCGCACTTGTAACACGCTTGGGCAACTCGTTGGAAATATTTTTTAAAAACGCGACGAAACTTAATTTTTTTCATTCCAACATTATTTTCTCTTTCTAAAAACATGAAAACACATGAGGGTTTGGTTTTTGGGTTACCATGGAGGGGCTATGGAGCTTCAAGGATGAATTTGGCATGGTTTTGAAGGATTGATGAGTGATCAGGGTGTTTATAGATGTGGATTCATCAAGCGGTTTGCATCTTGAGGCTTTGGATGGTACTAGGGTTCATATTTGTTGGGTTTGTTAATCATCGAGTTAGGATCTAAACTAATCTTAACCTTAATATTAAATAGGTGTCGTATATTTGTAATATATATAAGTTTTGAATGTATATTAGCATGATATTGGAAGTTGGAACCCTATGTTGTTGGTTATGGGTGTTTTGCTTGATATTAGATGATTGTGGCTTAGGTTTAACAAACATATCTTGTTAATTACGAAAAATATCTTGTGAATTTGGGAGATTGCGGTTAGGGTTCATGATTTGGGAAAAAACCATGATTTTAGGAAAAACTTTGGTTTTTGGTATTTGAGTTTAATTTCATAAAATTGGTGGTGCATATGAAGTTTCTATCATGTGGTTTACTAGAATATTGTGCCAATTTTGAAATATAAAAAAGTAGGATTTAGATTGGATAAAAATGCACAAATTGGGAATTTTAGATGAGGGAACCTAATTCCATGTAACCGATTTTATGTACATAAAATTGAAACTTAAGGAAACCACTCTATATCAAAAAAAAAAAAAAAAAAAGGAAACCACTTTATGTAAATGTTGAAACTTTTGGTTGAAATACAAATTTTCATGAGAATTTGTGCATTTGGGGATTTTTTATTCAAAATGTGTGATTAACGTTAAATTTTATGAAATTGTGGCTTGTGAGGCATAAATTTGAAGATTTTGGCCTCAAACCTTAAAATTGACATTGGTTGTATGAAATTAGAGCTTGTTGTGATACAAATTGAGGATAATATTTAATATGTCATGTGTTATGGGTTTGATGACAATTTGGGGTGTTGGGTTTAACATGTTGGTTGGCCCGATTTGTTGTGATATTGAAGGCTTGTGTGTGTTGAGGTTGTATAATTATGTTGACCTAAAAAGGGTGGCCTACCATTCGGTTAGCAACCGTAAAGAAGAGCTAGTTGTTTCGGCCTTACAAGTCGTATGGTATGGTTTCATTAAAACCAAAGCCGAACTATGGTAAGTCATTGGACTTGGGTGTATTGAGTGTGTGGGCACATGTGGGTGTGTTAGCGTGCGTGGATGTGTGTGATAAAACCGACGTTTATGGTTGCAAACATGATAAACATAAAAGTTAAGGTGATGGTAAGGTAAGGGTAATAACAGTACTTTATAATTAATGTTATCATGTGTAGGTTAACTAAGGTTGTGGACGAAAAATAACTACGGTTGTACTTGGGTTATGGGTGTGAAATGGATAAAATATTGGATTTTGTTATGATCAAAACAGGTTATGTGATGTACATATTTTTCTGATGAAAAAATAACTTTTTGGGAAAACGAAACTTTTTTCGCATCTCTTATCAAATAATCAACCTCACATATTATGTTTGTCACGTCCTGACATTTAAAGAATTTCTGATCTCAATAAATGCACAGGTGAACCGAAGATAGACCGAAACACACCTAAACCGGAAACGAATTTAGATTTACTAAAACAACATTCATTTAAGAATGCCCAATCTTTAGTCAAATTAAAATATTTAATTTTGGAATCTATATTTGGAGATAAATCTCCTAAAAATCTACAGCTTTTATACCCAAATCATAAACAAAACATGTCTTAAAATTCCATTTTTAAGATATCAAAATGTGGGACCTCAACCAACAAAGGTCGCTCGAGCGGTCCCCACCTCTGCTTGAGCGGTGGTAGTAGATTTAGGATTTTCTACTGAAAAACCAACAACTTGTTTTGGTTTTTAAATTCGATTTTAAAGCTTCCAAAAACATAATCTGACATAATTGAGATAGCCCAAAACATTGTGGGACCTTGCCAAGTTGGAATTCTTAGAATTTAACATATTTTAGAAAGTAACCGGCGCCCGGCACTTAAGTTTTAGAAAGAATTTCATAAACTTGTTTTCAAACTCCAAGTTGGGCAAGTTCTCACAAACACGCATACACCTAACACTATCTCAATTATGACCATGTGATATCAATGCCAACCCGACATACATAAAGAAAGAAAATACATCGTTCATCTTTAAATAACCATCCATGTAAACTTGGACATTAAATTGTTTGCCACTTCAAAGTTTCTAGAGTTTAACCTAACATGTCCAATCCACCCCAACACCTCACCATGAACATGCATCAAATGTAATTGGCCTTAAGGCTTACAGTCATCCAAAAATTTGAATATAGCATAAGTTTATTACATTCCTCCAATATGATCAAAACATGAATATAAGTGAGGTAACATGAAACAAATAAAGATTCTGTCGCAGAACAGGAGCAGCCTATGGATGGAGGGCCGAATAGGTCTAAAACCTGGGCAAATATTGTTGTTTCTAGCAGCGGGCCTAAGCAAAATGGTGGGACCTCTAGGCTCAATCAACGGAGTTCCTCAAGTAAATTGGAATACATTGAACCCAAAGAAACTGTATTATTGACATTGATGATAGTTTGGTTGATGAACAACCATGGGAAAATTGCCTTTTTGGTATTTTCTTGACGCAAATCTTCCCTTTGGTCCAGTCAGAGCCACGGCTATGACTGTTTGGAGACATGAAGGTTTCTTGGATGTCTATGGAAATGATAAAGGTTTTTTCTTTTTCAAATATAACACTACATATGCTATGGAGAGAATTTTAGAGAAGGGGTTGTGGCATTTCTCACGTAAGCTGCTTATTTTACGTAGATGGTGTAAACGGCTGAGGCTAACTAAGGATGCTTTTCAAAGATTCCTGTTTGGGTTAAGTTTTATGATTAGCCTTTGAGTTTTGGAATGATAAATGCTTTAGTAGAATTGCTAGTGCCATTGGGACCCCTTTGTTTCTTGATAAGGCAACGGATACAAAGCAGAGAATCTCATTTGCTAGAATTTGTATAGATATAGATGCAAGCTAAGCCTTTGATCCAGTCTATGACTGTGAGGTGTGAAGGGGGCTCTATTGTTATTCCTGTTGAGTATCAAGGATTGCCGCCATTGTGTGTTCGATGTAGAGTTTTTGGCCATGAATCTTTAAAATGCAAAGTGTTCCTGGTGGACAGAGATTCTGAGGGCAATAAAGAAGTAGGGGGTTATGAAGTTTTGGAGAGTGATAACGACTCCTCTAACTCAGCAGATTGGGTTAGAGTGAGAAAAAGAAGGAATGGTAATAAGACAATGAGACAGGGAAATAGCTCTTGCGTTAAGACCAATGCCGTGAAGACCATCGCTCAGCCCGCTGCGCAGCCTCGTGACTCTGTTGTTGTCCAGCCTGCTGTTGAGCCGCGTCAATCAGCAAAGCCCGCTGATCAGCATCGCTGCCCACCCTCCGATCAATCTGGTGCCCAGCCTCGCCGCTCAGCTCCGGTTCTTAGTCTCGCTGATCAAGCTTGTTGCTCAGTTCCGTTTCTTAGCCCAGCTACCCAAGCCTTGCTGCTCAACCAAGCATTAGAAGGCTCGGGCAGGCTGGGTCCTTGTTTGAGATGATGATCATTTTGTTATTTTCGAAGTTTAGGGTATTTTGATTTAGTCGCTTGTTTGGCTTTGTGCTTTTGGGTTTGTGGATGTTTGTAGGGCTTGGGGAATGCCCCTTGTAATTCTTTTTTTTTCCTTTCATGTCACAGTTAATTACCAAAAAAAAAAAAAGATCTTCAATTTTCACGATTTTAAGCTCAGTGGTATTTTTTCTATTTTGCCAACTTCACAAAGAAGTGATACTCTATGCTAGTCCATTCTTTCATTCATTTTTCTTATAAATCAAGTTGTTCTTAAAAACACAATGGAGTTATGAGTTAACATAAGACGCTACTTTTTTGTTATGTATTTTCCTTAGTATGTCATTAGTAAATGAGCGAGTAGTGATTTACCTTTAGTGCTGTTAACATGAATTCCAAGCCAAATTTGTAGATTTACCTTTAGTGTTGTTGACATGAATTTCCAAGAAATTTTGTAGAGCTTGGTCCTTTTGTTCATGAAACTGTATGGGAACAATTGGGGCCTATACAAAATATTATCCAGTGGCAATATTTAGGTATATTTGTATTTCAACTAAACCAATTAATATAGTCAGCTAGAGTAAGGAATAGTGAACAAGTAAACCAACTGTGGAACAACAATGCAAACTTAAGGATGGATTCTTTACAACTAGGGATTAATGACGCAACCCAAGCAGTTTGTTGTGTCTTTTTTTCTCCCTAAAAGAAAGAATTAACACTAAGATAAGAAAATGCATATTTTGATAATTTGAAGTTAAAATAGATATAGATCAAAAGCTCACAGTGAGTGATTTCGCAACAAATAAAGATCAACATGGGATAAAAAAGAACCAAACAAAAAAATAAACCTATCATTTACGCGATCTTATATGGCTATGATAGGAGATATTGTGTAAACCCCATAACCAAAATGGGGAAATAAAATAATAATAATAGCGATAAATAAGTAAATAAATAAATAGTTTCAAAATAAAATCTGAATAAATAACATATGATTAAGTCCACAATAAAATCGTAATTTCATAAATTTGCAAAACAAACAGATTTCATAAAAATATAAAATTATTTTTTTGTATTTCAAGATTTTTCTTAGTAATTCTGTCTCTGCAACAAATCATAAAATAATTCTTAAAATACCAGGCGAATTTTTCAGAATATGGATAAGTATTACATGCAGATTAGATTAGTAAGTCAGCGACAAAATTCACCTCCTGCTTTGGGAAACCCAAGCTCCATTCATGGAGACACCTCCAGCTTAGATTACTTGGGCACAAAGGAAATTTGTGTATAAATTGACCATTGATCCTCTCACGTTAATCATCCAATTCAAGTGGAAAAGAAAAGGGTATGAGCATCCTATTAGAATGAGGAAGAAAAACTACAATGTAGAGGGGGAAGAAGACAAACCAGCCAAAACCAAGGAAGGAGAAAAATCAATCGGGCCAAGCCACCATTGTCAGACCACACTGCTACCACCGTCAACGACCAATGCTACCATCAATGACCACCACTGCCACGGTCAGTCAGCTCCTCTGGTCTCTCTCTCTCCTCGCCACTCAGTTCCTCAAACCAACAACCTTTCTTCTTAAACTTCTATCCTTCCATGCATTGGTTAGTATTCTTTTTATGCAAGAGTTGCTGCTAATTGGAATCAATGATATGTATAATATATACGTTATGTATAAAACCAGAAACTGTTAGTTTGCAAATAGTAAGGAAGGAGAAAAAGGGGAATGAAGGTGGAAAAAAGTAGAAAAGGAAAGAAAACATAAAGGAAAAGAAGGAATTAAAGGATTATTTTGTCATAAATGGATTTATTTAATATGAAATGATTATTCTTTTTTTAGATAGGTTTAAATAAATATATAAAAAATTAGTTTATGTTATTAATTATATTATAAAATGTTTACTATAAAGTAATAAATATTATTTTGAATATTAGAGAAATAACAACAATATAAGTCACTTTTAGTTCTAATCTTAAAATAATTGAATATTAAAAGCAGTATGAAGACTCGTAATATTTTTATTATTTGCAAAATATCTTATGATTAAGTGTAGAATAAAAGAAACTGAGTTAGCTAATAATAATAACATGTTCAACTTGTTATAGACTAATATAATATGCACATTTGTTACATGCAAATCATCTTTACATATAATCGAAGTTATAAAGAATTAAAATAGTACTGATATAACTAATGGTTACAATAAATGGTATAAACTAATAAAATATATATATATATATATATTTAAATATATAAATTGCTAAATTAAAATATGTAATTGAAAATCCTTATATGTAAAAGTTTTTTACCTAGTTGAATGTATTTTCTTAGATTGGAATTACCTGGACACCAGTGAAATTTGCTACTACTGATATCTAAGTTAAATTATGCTTTTGTTTATTGCTTTATGATTCAATGACTGCGGGAAAAGGATGAGATCCTTGTTTATGAAAATAATTGAATCCTATGAAGTGCGGATGGATAATGGATTAAAATGGGTCTTGGTCACTAGGGGATGTTAAAGATACTAGTGAGTGTAAAATAAGGATGGGGTCACAAGCCAGGTGACTGGAGTTTGATCTAGGGGTGCACACGGACCGGATTGATCTGGTTCTAAGGGAATCCGTGAACGGAACCATTGCTATCGGTTCTTGAATTTTTGGAACCTAATCCGGACCGTTGGAACCGATCGGAACCAATCCATTAAAACGGTCCGGTTCCGGTCCTTTATCCAAAAAAGTATAATCAATGACTTTATTTCCTACACAAGCCTTGGTTTTTGTGGAGGATATTTTTGAGGATCTACGGTCCTTGTCAAGATGGCTGGGAATCTCCACATGTCAATCGGTTTCTTACGTTGTTCCTCCTCTTTCCTACACACTAAACAGCGGTTAGAGTGCCTAGCCGGAGGTCTTCTCCGGTATGCCCTTCAGTGGGAGTGAGAAGCTAGTTTTTAAAGAGAGAAGGTCTAAGCAAATTTTAGCAAGGTATTGGCTTGTGTTTTAAGTCATACCTTTTCCTTTGGCTGTGTCTTTTATTTATAGGTGTGAAAATACTTGAATTCTCGTGGGTTTTATCCGACCCGATCCCAACTAGATTAGGTGGCTTCTTTGAGAAGCTTCATTAAGGCCATTAATGCCTGCGACCCTCGGGCATCTCTGTTGCTCATGATTATCCTTTCTGTCACTTCAGCCAAATTATCCTTAGATCTTTGTGTCAGGTTGTTAATGCCTCCTGGGTGGACGAGCTTGCGTTACTTCTTTGGACATGTCGTACCACTCCAAGGAGATCCACAAAGGAGACACTGTTTGCACTCGCATACGGAATGGAGGCAGTCATACCACTGGAGGTCGGCCTTCCCACCATCCGAACAGATGTGTTCGACATCGGCGGCAGCAACTTCAACATCTCCCGAGATCTGGACATTGCGGAAGAGGAGAGAGACTGAGCACTGATCAAGTTGGCATCTTACCAACAGGAGTTGGCAAGGTTCTATAAGAAGTGGGTCCACTCAAGAACGTTTCAGATCGGGGAGCTCATCCTCAGGAAGGTCCTACTCAATACCAAGGACCCTCGCGATGGCAAGCTGGGCCCGACCTGGGAGGGCCCTGTACAAGATGGTCACTGTCGTTGGCATTGGTTCATACTGCTTAGAGACGATGGAGGGGAAGTCAATCCCAAAGCCATGGAATGCACAAAACCTGATATTTTTTTATCATTAAGGTGTATTCACTTGATGTAGAATTTTTAGGTTTTGTGCATTCCATGACTTTGGCCTTGAAGTAGTACTTGATGGAACCCGCGCTTAACCGCGCAAGGTTGTAGCAGTACTGAATCTCACGAGGGCCGAGGTTTACGCCCATCACACAGTTCAGTAGCACTACCCCCATAAGAATGCAGAACCTATTTGCGATGAGCTGTGCGGGGCAAATGCCATAGAAATTGAGCACCTCCATCACCAAGCTCGGAAGTGGGAACTCTGTCCTCAATAAGCCTCGCCAGAGATGTCATCGGAAATCGCCTTTGAGAGAGTTTATTTTTGGGGGTCTCGAAAATGCTTATAAGCATAAAGGGAATAGGGAGTGAAGAACAAACCACGCCCCCACGCCCCCCCCCCCAAAGCTCTGTGATTGGTTGATTTAACCTCGAGGTCGGAGTGCTCAAGATCGAGACCTCAGTCATTATGTCAAACGATTAGACATTAATCACATTTACTGAAAACCGTTTCTGACGTTTCGGGTTTCAAGGAGCAGGTGCGTCGTACGTAATAAGTGCATGGGAGTCACACACTAGTAAGGGTACATCACGTGGCACCGTTAGCATTTAATGGGGGATACAAATCAACATAAGGGCATACATCATCTATGACGAGAGATGACTCTCGAGCTCCTTCCGAGCAAGAGATGGAAGAGCTAGAGTGGGGAGCTTAGCATCACCCCACTGATCCTCAATTGCTGAGCTCGGCCATTTGGCCGAGCAATCGTCGGAGATCGACCATTGACAGCCAAACAAGAATGATGGGCCCGATTAGAGATCCATCATCCATCAGCACGAGCTCGAGCTTAAGCCCGATTGATCAAGCTCGAGAAGAGATCCGCTAAGGGAAAGCCCGAGGACAGACGACATGGGAGAACGGGCCAAGCACCGAGTTCAATAAGCCCAGAGAAAAACGAACAGGCCGAGCACGAATCTTGACGGGTTCAGACAGCATTTAATAACTGTCAAGAGGCAACAACCTCACACAGATCCTAGGATAATTCGGCTGAAGGGACAGAAAGGATAATCATGAGCAACAGAGATGCCAAAGGGTCGAAGGCATTGTTGGCCTTAATGAAGCTTCTCAAAGAAGCCACCTGACCCAGTTCGGGTCGAGTCGGATAAAACCCACGAAAATTCAACTATTTTCACATCTATAACTAGAAGACTCAGCCAAAAGAAAATGTATGCTTTAAAACACAATCCAACTCTGCAAAAATTTGCTTAGACCTTCTCTCTTGAAAAACTAGCTTCTCACTCTCCCACCGGAGGACCTTACCGGAAAAGACCTCCGGCTAAACACTCTAACCATTGTTTAGTATGCAGGAAAGAGAAGGAACAACGTAAGAAACCGATTGACACGTGGAGATTCCCAGCCATCTTAACAAGGACCGTAGATCCTCAAAAGCACGCTCTACAAAAGCCAAGGCTTGTGTAGGAAATAAAGTCATTGATTATATTTTTCAAACAAAGAACCGGAACTGAACCGTTTTAACGGATTGGTTCCGGTTGGTTCCAATGGTCCAACAGTCCGAATTAGGTTCCGAAAAATGAAGAACCAATAGCAATGTTTCGGTTCACGGATTCCCTTAGAACCGGACCAATCTGGTCCGTGTGCGCCTGGCTTGTGACCGCACCCTTATTTCACACTCACTAGTATCTTTAACATCCTCTAGGACCGAGACCCCGTTTAAACCATTATCCATCCGCACTTCATAGGATTCAATTATTTTCATAAACAAGGATCCCAACCTTTTCCCACATAGACATTGAATCATAAAGCAATAAACAAAAACATAATTTAACTTAGATATCAGATGACTCACCTAGCAACTGTTGTATAAAATAGTAGCGAATTTCACAGGTGTCCAAGTAATTCCAATCTAAGAAAATACATTCAACTAGGTAAAAAACTTTTACATATAAGGATTTTCAATTACATATATTAATTTAACAATTTATGTATTTGAAATATATATATATATATATATATATATTCTATTAGTTTATACCAATAATTATAACCACTAGTTATATCAATACAAATTTAATTCTTTATAACTTGGATCATATGTAAAGATGATTTCTATATAACAAATGTGCATATTATATTGGTCTATAATAAGTTGAACATGCTATTATTGTTAGCTAACTCTGCTCCTTTTATTGTACACTTAATCGTTAGATATTTTGCAAATAATAAAAATATTACAAGTCTTCATATTGCTTTTAATATTCATTTATTTTAAGATTAGAACAAGAAGTGACTTGTATTGTTGTCATTTTTCTAATATTCAAAATAATATTTATTACTTTATAGTAACCATTTTATATTATAATTAATAACATAAACCAAATTTTTATATATTTATTTAAAAATATCTAAAAAAAAGAATAATCATTTCATATAAAATAAATCCATTTATGACAAAATAATACTTTTAACTCCTTTTCCTTTATGTTTTCTTTTCTTTTCTTCTTTTTTTCTCCCTTCATTCCCATTTTTCTCCTTCCTTACTGTTTGCAACTAACAGTTTCTAGTTCTATACATAACGTATATATTATACATATCATTGATTCCAATTAACAGCAACTCTTTTGCATAAAAGAATACTAACCAATGCATGGAAGGATAGAAATTTAAGAAGAAAGGATGTCGGTTTGAGGAAGGGTGTGGCGCAGAGAGAGAGAGGGAGAGAGAGATCGGAGGAGCTAACTAACCGCGGCAGTGGTGGTCATTGATGGCGGCAGTGGTCGTTGACGGTGGTAACGATGTGGTTCGAAAATGGTGACTTGGCCCGATTGATTTTTCTCTTTCCTTGGTTTTGTCTGGTTTGTCTTTTTCCCCCTCCTCTGTGCAGTTTTTCTTCCTCATTCTAATAGAATGTTCAGACCCTTTTCTTTTCCACTAGAATTGGACGATTAACGTGAGAGGATCAATTGTCAACTTATACACAAATTTCCTTCGTGCCCAAGTAATCTAAGCTGGAGGTGTCTCCATGCATGGAGCTTGGGTTTCCCAAAGCAGGAGGTTACTTCCATCGCAGACTTACCAATCTAATCTGCATGTAATACTTATCCATATTCTGAATGTTTTATCGTAAACGAATTTTAATTTTAGAAAACTCTCAAAAATTTGCCTAGTAATTTGAAGAATTATTTTATAATTTGTTGCGGGGACAGAAATACTAAGAAAAATCTCGAAATACAAAAAAATAGTTTTATATTTTTATTAAATCTATTTGTTTAGCAAATTTATGAAATTAAGATTTTATTGTGGACTTAATCATATGTTCATTCATATTTTATTTTGAAACTATTTATTTATTTACTTATTTATCCCTATTATTATTATTATTTTATTTCCCCATTTTGGTTACAGGGTTTAAACAATCTCTCTCGTCCTAACCATATAAGATT